>AZNH01000090.1:0-19239 GCA_000814955.1 Metarhizium guizhouense ARSEF 977
TAAATCCATATCTCGAATGTATGGTATGCGGACTAGCATTACCCAGGGCTCCGATCAATTACACCAAAAATACACGCTCGTCAATTCGGTTGATCAATCGTCAACGTACATCAATTACACCAGGTCTCTGCTTAGTCATACATCAATCAATTTGAGCCTCTGGTGTACGTTGATGTAGTTGATCTGGTGTATTTCAAGTGGGGCCGCCCAGTACCGAGTTCCCATGCCAGAATTTTCGAGTGAACAGCCCTTCTTACGCTGTCACCAATACCCTACATCACATTTCACGACCCACATCGGAAGTAATTGCTTAACAAGAACTATTTTAGCCATGTAAACTAAGCTTCACAATGGATGAAGCACTGGGAATTATTGCCGTGTAATTTTATCGGGCGGGGCGAGCCCGCCAATTTTCGCACTTCGTCTAACTAGGAGCTCATCAGTGACATATATATAAATCCATCTTTATGATCCAGCATGAGGACTTCCAGTTACTTTAAGTGGAAAATTCAGGTATTGGTGAGATCTGTTGAGAGTTACACACCATACAGTGTGTTCTTTAGGGCCTAGATATGTATTGCTTGACGTGGTTTAACGCGCCTGAAAGGCGAATTCCAGCGCGCAAAGCGTTCATTCCCTGGACGTGCTGAACTTTCAGTCGCTTCCCACGCGTCAAAGTTTCTCCTGATAAAATCCAAAAAAATACAGTATGTGGCTAACAATGGCCAATTCTGATGTCATGCATACCTCTACATCTGCTGAGAGTGAGTGTGCATCGTGCTTGGAAGCAATGCCAACGCCAACTCCGTCCTCGCGAACCTCAACACCGGCCACACTAGCCCAGGATACACCAGTGGCACAGCCCACGGCAAACAGAAGAAGAAGCAAAAGTCTTCAGCTGTAGTGGCGATAAGGTCTCCGAGACGCCGTCCGCTTCGCTGTTGGAGAAATCGGGTGAGCTGATGGACGAAGAGAGAATGTGGGGATAGCTTCACGATTGCCTAATTAGGAAGTCCTACTCTCGTCCACGCAAATCCACCTGGTGTACATCAATCGACGGAAGCGCTAGGTTGATAAACTCAACTGGGCCTTTGCTGACTAAAATACACGTACACTAAATCATGGGCTTCAGTGTACGTTGATGTAGTTGATCGGAGCCCTGGTTACCACCTCTGCTCTGAGGGGCGTTAGCCTGGAATAGGATCGCAGATACTGAAACATACAGAACTCCGAAACTGAGGAAGACAATTATAACTATTCTGGTAGGATTGATTTTGAGATCCTGTTTAGATTTCAATCTTGGCTGTACCAGCTTCCAAATAGAAAGGGCCGTGATAAACAAGTCACTGAAGGCGGCGATCCCACTATGCCAATACGCAGCAATAGGGAGTCGATGTGGATCGCTGCAAGACCCAGGGATTTCGAAATTATGGAACCTTTCCCAGAAATACGACGGCGGATTACATTGGAATAAAGTAATAAAGAAGTATATGATGGTAACTAGAACGCAAGGGAGACTGGGGAGTTACTGATGTTGCAGTTGAAGATGCATGGTTTAGCGGGAAGTAAGGTTAATGAGAATGTGGTCTATTGAGTTGTTCCGCCTTAGCTTCCAGTCTTTCGTATTCAGCTATTGCTTCTGGGTCTGCCTTGATGGCTTCAAGATCACAGTGGGTCAAGTACACCTGCTCGAGATCCTTTCCTCTACTCAATGCCACATATGCTTGTCCGTCAGAGAAAATATTAGAATTCAGGGCGACGGTAACAGCTGGCAGTGACAGACCTTGAACCTTATGGATTGTCAACGCAAATGCGTTGATGATTGGAAGCTGTACACGTTTGTATTCCACCCCATTTGTCTGGAAATACGACGGGGTTTTGTGCAAGTGCATGACCTGTACTACATTAGCTGCCTCGCGGGCCTCTAAGCTTCAATGGTAGGGCCAAGATGTAAAAACTTACTTGGATACCATCTTTAGTGGGAAATGCTGCCTCAACTTCGTCGTCGGGTAACAAATTAGTAATAACACCAATAGAGCCGTTAGAGATCCCTCTCTCGCTGAGCATGCTATTTGTGAGAAACATGAGTTTGGCCCCAACAGTACACACCACGGAGGATGCAAAGTTTGTCCCCTTATTGAATACTTTCCAGTGCTCTAAATGCTGTAGCCTTACTCCGTTTTCGAAATCCTCGGCTTTTGAAACGAAGATGGGGTTCTCTGATGGCATGCCGGAGAGAACGGCATGGTTTAGTGCTGCAGCCTCGTCGCGAAGAGAAGACAGGTACGTGGTATGCCACATGACATGTTCTGGATTATATTGGCGCCATCGGTCTTCCAGAGTGCATCTCACCTCGTCATCGATGATTCCGAACCGAATCTTGTTCAAGATTCTGAAGAACTTATCGTTTGTCTGCCGGTGCGGTTGTCGTAGGAAGATGGGATGGAAGAGCTTCCAAACAGAGGCCTTAAAGACCTTCAAACCCTCCACGGGGGGTAATTGCATCAAGTCCCCAAAAACGATGACATGCATGTTGCCGAACGGCCTGTTATTTCTTCTCAGTTTGGCGAAAAGGGAGGCGAGGTAGTCAAGCAGCACGCCATCTACCATCGATACTTCGTCGATAATAAGCACCGTTTTCTTTTCTACGTCTTTCTTTTTTTGATCCTCGAACCTAAATAAGCCCGTGTGATAGGCGCCTCGATTACTATAGATTGACAGAGCCGAGTGGATTGTATTCCCATCAATATTTCTTGCCGCAATTCCAGTGGGCGCAAGCAGTAAGGCAGGGTTCCGTGATTTGTCGCACCAATACTGCAGGGCACGCAGGAGGAAAGATTTCCCCGTCCCACCAGGCCCTGTTATGAAGAACATACGGCCTTGATGCCTAGATGCAGAAATATTTTGTGTTACCGTGCTATAGCACTGGTATTGCTCGCCCTTCAGAGTAAGGCCCGCAGCATCAGCAAGTCCTGGAACCGCCATGGTATTCAGCTGACGGAGCTGCTCAGACACCATGTCATGGACATTCGGCGGAGCCGCCTCGGCAACTCTTTGAACCATCTCGCAATACTCCCTCCCGAGGGCTATATTGCCATGTTCGACTCTATCGGCATGTCCTCGTAAAGCAGTATCATAAAGTACTGGGTCGAGCTCGAAAAGTCTTTCACGGTAAGTGGTGGAGTTCGCAATGATTTCGTCATCTGATCTCCAATGGTATCTATAAAGTAGCTGCACGTAAAAAAACACCTCTCCATCACAAAGTCGTCGGTATGAAGTGCGAATCAGGATGGGCTTCTTCCTTTGATAGACCCAATATCCTAATGAATCTTGCCACCCTTCTCGAGGACCCTGTCGATTAACGGTGCGAGTTTTCGTGATTTCATAGTATGCAAAGTAGTCAAAATAGGTCAAGACTTCGAATCGAGGCACTCTCGGTCGAGCAAAATATTTCTCCACAGCGTCTGGGAAATAAGCGTCTTCAGGGTGCTCGAGGATATGGTTAACAGGACGAACAGAATAATTCCTCATTTCAGGAATGCTGGTTGGGAGGTAGAGAGATCCGCTGGTGCAGCGAAAAATGTCCAATCCCAAGCACTGCACGATTATTTCCATAGATCCCATTCTGCGAGCCAGCAGGTGCTTTTGGATTGCTGTACAATCGCCCACAAGAACGTGAGAGAGCGGCTCGTTTTTGGTGACGTATTTCGTGATGTAAGAGGCAAGACCTTGGCTCGTCACGAATTGAACGTTGCAGTGGCCTTCCCAGATTAATAGCAATTGAGCGTTTTACGGAACCACCCACATGTCAGCTTCGGTACGGGCATAAGTATACCTGGGATTTCCAGGATGATGAAATGTCCTGCCCGACACATCTGCTGGAAAGCCCTTGGCGCACTTTCCGTACCTCCCGGGTCCGCCACAAATGTGGTCTTTGCACTTGTGAATTTGATATCTCATGACAAGGCTATACAACTCGGGCTCCTTTTCGGGATCGGGAATATCCGCGCGGACAAAGCCGGACGCAAGCAATTCCACGATAGATTTCTCAGTCCATAATAAGCAATGGCTGTGTATTGCGCCCCGCAATTGAAACTCAAATCTTTCGATCAGTTCCTTTAGGATTCCAAACTTGGCGTGGTTGGACTTCCCTTTCCAGAATTTGGATTTTAGATTATGGATTCTCTCGTAGTAATATTGAACTCCCTCCCATGGATGGTTGGATGGCATAGCAGTGGGAGAGATAGACCGCAAAATGTTCTTAAATTCTTCCCAGCCTTCATTAAATGTCAGCGTGATGAAAAGTTGGGGGAGCCCGTGGCCTGCAATCATCGAGTTTACGAGGCGTTCCTTTTCAAGAAAATAAGCTTCTCCGGTTCGGATTGAACCGGGTATAGCATGTGTGAGAGTTTCACTAATAATAGAATGTGTCCCATAATTTGACTGCTGTAGTAGTTGATGCTGAGGAAGGCGGTTATCTATAGCTTGCCTCGTCTTATTGTGAATAAGACGGTTCGTGTTCTGGAAGATCCTCGTAGCCTCCATTTCTTGGTATGCCCACGCGGCCCAGTAATGATCGTCCCTAAAAGTGCGGTTGTAAGAATTGAGCTTCTTTTTTGTGTCCATGTGACGAGTATATGTAGAGCGCCCATCTTCGCGGCGCTCTACTTGTACGAATTGTCCTTTCCCGTACGGATAAAGGTGCGGAAAGCAGAGCACCTCGACATCCGGGTCTGTTCGAAGCAGCATCAGTTTTGGATGATGTCCCTTGGGGACCTGGACAGCCCCAACAGAGAGCCTATCATACCGGAAATCCTCCTTCCTAGTTTCTTGATCATACTGAAATGGGTTCATGACAAGATCCGGGCGGGTTTGAGGTCGACGCTCATCGCTAGTCTCAGGGAGGTCCGCAGTTGGTAACGGATGGTCGATTTGTAGATGCGCCTGAACATCATTCCTTCGGAAGACAGGGTTTCTTTGCAGTAGCCAGTTGCGAACATGAATTAGATGCTCGAGATTCCGGTGTTGATCTACTCGATATGGACTGCTCTGCAAATAAGCCCCAAGGGTGCCAGAATAGAGCATGTTCGCTCGCTCATTAATCGGATTCGTATTAATAACACCTGACAAAGTACGGTACACGTAAGGGGTCGCGTGTAAGTTGTACCCTGAAGTCCTTCCTAGATTCGTATCCAACTTGAAAGGGGATATGAACAGAGTCGATCGTCGTGGAAGAGAAGCAATGCACTGAGGGACCTCGCCGCAGTCTATAGGGGCTTGGGGCTCTTTGCAACAGTCCTCGCAGAGAATCACGCCACCAGGTTCGTCAGTCACAGGAACATTGAAGACTCTGGTGATGCCGTATTCATGGTTGTCCTGGAATGCTCTCTGTTGACGCTTCCTCGGGAGCAGCAAGGTTGCGCACTCGGCACATGGTGCATCGGGGAACTCCTTGTTCCAGCGGTCCTTAAATCTTTTCCTCATCCCTCGAAATCGCACCTCAGCTTCTGCGAATATCGCGCCCGCCGGCCGCCGTCGAGGTCTCGCTGAGGGAAACGCTGTATCCTCGTTGCTACGATGACGACGACGACGACGACGACGACGACGACGACGACGACGACGACGACGACGAACCCCTGTAGTATTGACAATAATAGTATCATCGTCTTTTGCGTAACGACCCCTGCTATTGTCGGCCGGTGTAAACCGGCTGCGCTGGTTGACTTGTGTATTGATGGAGAAAGTTTCCAACAGTACCTGGCTATTATCGTTAAAAAACGATTGAACAGGGATCCGTATCATGCGCAGTCGGTCTTGTTGCTCATTGGTGGCGGCATTATAGCTGTAAAACCGTTGCTGCCGGACTTCAGACATTATAAAGGCACAAATAGACCGTGTCTTACTGGACGTTCTACGTACTGGGCCGTGGGAAGGCGTAAATGCAGAGTCTAAAGAGAATTAGAGTCAGTGCAGTTCTAAAATACATACACAGCCAAGACAAAGGATGCCTCTTATTCCTCAAGCTCATCTTCGGTCAACATCTCCTTTGCTTTCTGGCTCGGCTTCCGACTGCGCTTAGAAGAAGGCTCCTGATGGGGAGCAGTTGCCTGGCGCTTGTTCCGCAAACCATCTGGGGCAAAAGAGCCCATCGCAGAATGATCGTCTTGAGCTTCGGGCCCGTTCTTGAGAACCTCAAAATCAACAGTTAAACCCCCCCTGCTGCCATCACCCATTGTGAGGGAGGGGGTGGAACTGGCGCTCCCAGGAGTAAATGTGTCAGATACAGTATGAGGGGTTGAAGCGGAACTCCCACTATGCAAAGCAAGGCGCGGGTTGGGCGGAGTCATAGGAGCAGGCACTCTTCTCATGTTTGCCTGCTTGCCAGGTGACATCTTAAGCGGCACATCTCTACGACGAGATGAGCCCCCCTTGGCAGGAGAACCGACACTGTTTACAGGGTCTTTGTTGGTCGAGTTAAAGGACACCGCGAGCAAGTCAAGATACCCAGGCTGCTGGGTTTCCTCATCTGGAAAGGTATAGAAACCATCAATGAAGAGCCTGCTCTGAGTGCGCAGGTTTCCGCTACCGAGAGTGCGATCAAATTTGGGAGACTGTTCAGCGTAAATATATTGAGTCTTTGTACGGGTTTGCGAAGCTTTGAAGGCTCTGTCGTTGCGTAAGGCTGGAGGGGCGGGATCGCCATAGTACCCAGTGAGCTTCGCTTCGAATTCGAACGTGCGAGTAGCGTCTACAAATCGCGGTGTGCAAGTTAACTCCGCTGCCGCATTGATACGCAACTGATGGATGGGCAGACAGTCCGTTGCCAAAGGAATAGCGTCAAAGGCAGTAAACTGTATAACGATCAGCAAGCAACTTGCGGAGGGTGAATGAAGAACGGTGTAGCATCAAAGGACGGGGTCAGAGAAGAGAGAGAATACTTGCCTTAGGCGCCTCTGCCTCGTCATTCCCTGGAAGCCGAGCCTGACCGCGGATCATGTATGCTCGCCCAGTGTCCAACAGATCACCATAGAACGCGATATGAAAGCTCCTCCAGTCCCCTGTTGAGACACCACTGCTGCCTTCCTCGAACTCACATAGGGCATTGTGATATGGGGAGTCCAGGATTCTACCTACCTCAGCTACACGGGCGAGAACAGTGAACCACGTTGACATAATAGGAGAGGGCAATAGAATAGGGTGAATACCATATGGGTTTTAGGTCAGGCATTGTGGCTGGAACTTTGTTAAGAAGTGTTGGATATTGAGGGCAGTGAGAACCTTGACGGTCTTTGGCTATGTTGAGAACCTTGAGAACCTCGAGAACCCTGAGAGCATCTATGAATCCTCAGGCATCAAATTTCTAACGTTACTGAGGTCATACTGAGGTTATGCCGAACACCAAGCCATTAGGCCCGAGGATGGGAAGTGCTGTAGTGATGTGAGGATTGAGGAGAAAAAAGGTTGACATCGCGGCTAGGGAAAAAAACGTCCCGTAGTATGGGGCATATGTTTGAGGGAAAACCGCCGTAACTGACGACTTTCAAGCTACGGGGACCACAGGGGAAGAAGATCATTTTTCTCATTTTCTCATTAATATGCGGCTGTACCATGATGTGTTGCCAATGCATCATAGCACGTAGCATGTAGCACGAAGCACGCAGCACGTAGCACACAGCACGTAGCACACAGCACGTAGCACACAGCACGTAGCACACAGCACATAATCTTAGTTCGCCTCGGGAAGTGATCAACTATGGCCCAAAATGGATGGAATTACCCAAAATGGGATGGCTTGACGCTTAGCGAGGGGCACCTAGATTAACCATGCTTATATGCTTATCTGGCACGCTCGGCGCCATTTTACTCGATCTTTTGTGGTCCTCCAATTGTGTGACAATCTATCTATGTGTGCCCAACCTGCTGGCTTCGGTTTCGGGGCTTGATTTGCACATGGCGACCCCTAGCTCGCTACCTTCTCTGCAAGGATCTACTATCGTAGTCCGCCCCTACACCGATTCCCAGCCAACGAGGTGCTGTACCAAATGCCGCAAGGACTTCCCCGAGACGTCCGCGTACTTCAAAGCATTTAAAAAAGGAGGGTTTGCTGCTACGTGTGTTGATTGCACGTCTAGATATTCTGCTGCGAAAAAGGCCAAAGGACGAAGTGCACAAGGGTTCGTCTCTACAGAAACTCGTGGCCGAAAGAGAAGGGTGCTGGGAGAGACGTGTCCAAATGTGCAGCGGAAAGCGCCTAGGCTTGCACCAAAAGTGCCTGCACGATGGGATTTGGCTTCGCAACGCACGAAAGAACAGATGAGATCGAAGGCTGCTAGGGAACGACTGAATCGCTATCGACGAAACAACAACTCCACACCTGTGCCAACCCACTCCGCTGAGATGGACCTTCCAGCGTTCTCATCTATTCCATTACCCTCCCAAACGCCACCTCCCCCTACTCCGCCTCCTGCTCTAGGCGAAGCTCCTATATCAGACATAGATTGGTCGCATATCAATACGTTCCACGAGTATCTGAGCAGCCAAGAGATGGAGACATGTGCTCGCTGCAGAGAACGTTGGTTTCAAATGAGGATATCTAATGGTGTTTGTGGTGCTTGCTTAAGACGGGACATGAATTTACAGGGAGGGGCGCCCTTTCTGTTCAGTAAGGACAATAATATGGATCCAGGGGTTGTCCCTGAGTGTTTGCGGGACTTGACTCAGATGGAAGAGATGGTAATTGCAAAGGCACATTGCCACATGATCGTGAAGCGTGTCCGGGGTCACCAATATCACTATACTGGGCATGCGGTCTGCTTTTGGCAGAGTAGTGTGACCTTTATCGATGCTCTTCCATCTCGCCCTCAGCATGTCGATATCGTGCTCTTACGCCCTCATGGCGCACGGATGGGCGAGGACAGATATAAACGTCAGTTCAAGAACGATTTTCGCGTTCGTCGAGGCTACGTGGAGAAGGCTTTACGTTGGTTAAAGCGCCACCACCCGGACTATCGTGATATCACTATTTCCCAACCGAACCTATTAGCCCTTCCTGTCGATGGTGACGTGTCTGATCATGTGCTGAATATCGAAGAATCTGAGGAGATCAAGGATAACGAACCGGGAAGGCAAGGACATAGCAGGGCTTGTGGGGAAGAGGACGAACGCGGTATTGACGGGGATATCCCTGGCCCGTCTCAAGAAACCGTGGTCCCTAATCTCGACATTCGCCAGACCGAAGCAGAGCTTGTGGAAGAGGCTTTTAATAGGAGGAGAAAACCTCCTATCGCTCAAGCGCCAGAGATTAGGCAAACTCCCATTGATGAGTTGGGCAGAAAACACCGCCTGTTTGCTATGTGTTTCCCTACTTTGTTTCCGTATGGCACGCATGGCAAGCTGTACCCGCTTGCATTCTTGCCATGAATACGATTCCATGTCTACTTGCCCTGCTACGCATTACAATTTATGCAAGACACCTGTTTATCTGTTAGTTTTTGCATAAAGCCCAAGGAGATAAAAGTGAAGGACTTATTATATAAAGTATAAATTATTACATGGTTCGCCTCAAGGCTGAAACTTCTTCCTTTTTTTTATACCACTACAGCAGTCTCTTATTATCTGTCGAGTGACGAGTTATCACGTCTCTGGTCTTGAATAAGTATCCTGCTGCTTTTAAACCCTGCGCGTTCAAGTCCTGCACTTGTATTTTCTTTCTTCTTTTATAGAACCAAATTAAAGAAGGCCTAAAGACAGTATCTTAACATGGTCCGAATCACTAGTATTGCACTCGTGGCTTGTACGTACATAGTCTTCCTTTCCATTTTTTACTAGTCCCCTTACACGTGCTCTCCAAGAGGCCACCGCAGCGTTGCACTACCAGACTGTAATCCAACGAAGTTTGCTAATACGGAACCCCCCTCTTCTTAGTTGCTACCTCTGCTTTGGCGGTGCCTGCTAAACCTGGGTTCGATGCCACTCCCGAGGTTGGCCGAGAGCATGCCCTCGTTCTGCGTCAAGAGCCTCCTCCTGCTGAACCTCCGGTTGAAGAGCCAAAGCCTGAAGAGGTAAAGACTGCCAATGCAGATCTAGCCGTGCTGTTGCAAAACATTTTAGATGTTATGGGAAGCCTTAACGAGGACATAAAACAGGGCAAAGTACAACTTAATACCGAGACAAAGCTTTCGCCTGAAGAACAGAAGATTGCCCTCGAAAATATACAGGAGGGGATTTTTCAATCGCCATGCCCGGTAAGCAGGTCCTGGCTGACAGCCGAAGCATCCATCCTGTGAACACCCCACTTCGCCTTCTTGTTGAAACAAGGCCAGCCGTCCCCAGGTTTCCTGCCCGCTACTCCATACTCTACTTTGCTATATACATGTCTTCTGTTGGAGAATCCCATGTGATATCCAGTCTGTTTCATTCCTCAATTTTTCTCATTTATTTTCTTGAGAGTTTTCTGTTTCACATCCTCATGTTGTGGCTCTGTCGGTGCCCGAGGGCACCATGTAATGCGACCGTGATACCTGCAGTCTCCCCCAGCCATCGGCTCCACAGCTTCATCTGTTTGCTGGTCTCCCCCATGCCCCTAGGGTTCTGTTCGTGCTCTGTGTTTTGTGCGTTTCTATTTTGTTGCCTCCGACCGGGTTCCTATGTGGCCATGTGTTCGTTCCATTAACGCAACCACTGGCGACGCTGACCATAGCCAGCATCATCCACCTCATGTAGCGCAATGCTCCGCTCGTTTCGACATGATGAATTACTGAGTATGAGAACTCCCACACTTGTCGGATAATGGTGCCTCTGTTGTCTGACCACGCAACCGTTTTGCTGCCTGGGGGGCAAAAGCAGTCGTAATACTGCTGCCTAAAGGCAGCAGTATTCCGAAAAGTATTAAGGACCTTGAGTTTCCGCTGTGTAGGAAAAAAGACAGATTCAGGAATATACAAGAAGTGCAACCGCGTAACGCGACAGTTATGAGCCCGGGGCCGCGCTCTGGGTAATATCTACACTGCCAAAACTATTTCAGGAACCCTTAGGGTTAGGGTTATACACAGCTAAGTCCTATCGCAATAATGCCTCCTATAAAATCAGAAGTCATCCTTACAGGAATTGAGAATTGGGATGACTGGAAAGCGTTTATTACAACTAAGATTCCGGCAGATATCTGGGCTGCAGTTAAGCCAACCAACAGAACCAAGACGCTTATAAATGAGCCAAGTCGTCCACAGGCATCCGACTTCAATGAGACAGCTGAAACTGAAGCCGATCTAGACGCAACACAGATCAAGGCCTTCAAATTGTCATATGAAATCTGGAAAGAAGATAACAAGACCTACGAAAAACAAACAACCGGCCTGCTCAAAGCAAAAGAGGCAGTCTTTGCTAGTGTGGATGAGAAATTAGCCCGCTACCTAGACCCAGAAGACAGTTTAATCGACTGGATAGACTGTCTAGCAAGAGCAGCCAAAGCCGAAGAAACAAAGGTCATCCAGAACCTCGCAAGAGAATATAGAGAGCTTCTTCAGTCATTTAGTTGCTCTGATCTTAAGACCTTTGAAGACTGGATCTGGAAGTGGGAAAACTACCTGCTAAAGGCAGCACGGCAGCAGATGCTAGAAGTTAAAGAAGGTCGTTGGCTCTTTGACATAGCAGACCTAATGACCAAGCATAACACAAGCTTTTCGGATAACTGCAGGCAAGTAGCCAACAGTACAGCAACCACAACAAAGGAATATGAAAATGCACTTCAAGTAGTCGCTGCACAGATCAAAGAAATTGAATCCCCAAACCGAAATATCCTACGGAATGATCACCTCGAACGGCTACAGATCGCAATAACAGCTATACAGACAGCCAAGAAACCGCTGGACTGCATGAATGCTGGCCAAGAATGGTCCATTGCAGATGTGGCTGTTAAACTGCGAAGCTGGGCTAGCTCGGCCTTGTCAGCACAGGTGAAAACACCTATTAGACGGGGAACAGCTTTTCAGGCTACTGACAACGAACATAACGATGACGCCGGCACAAGGAAGGGACGATCTAGCAGGAAGAGACCTAGGTCAGAAGAGAACGAAGGAAGCGATAAAAGACAGGCCACCAGTTGTGAAGCCTGTGGGGCTCCTTGGCATGACCTTAATTCTTGCTGGAATGCGATCCCTGAATTGAGACCAAAAGGGTCTACGCCGAACGAGCGTTGGGTTGGCGTTGTCAAAAGAGCATTAGCTAAAGACCCGGAGTTAAAAGCCAAAGTTGACAAGATACGAGAAGCAGCTAAACGCAAAGCCAAAGAAGAGGATGGATCAGACTGACGGCACGAAAGCCCTCAAGTCAAGGGACGGATCGTGGGGCAAGCACTTCCACAAGGGGCGGCATTTCCTGTCTGCCTAGGGAGCTGCTTACAAGTCGACAGATATCCCCTACGGTCGTCAACTATCCTTGATTGTGGGGCTACCTTACACATATTCAATGACCTAGGAAAATTCCGGTCAATAAGGAAGCCAACCTCACATGACTACCTCATAGCTGGAGACTCGGAAGTCCAGATTGAAGGTTACGGCCGTGTTGATCTTCCGATCACTAGGTTAGATGGAAGCAAGGGCATTTTACGAATCAAGAAAGCTGCGTACTGTCCGACCTTTGCAGTCAATGTCGTATCTTTCCAATGCCTTTATGACCAAGGAATACGTTGGGATACACTTGCAACCCCAACGCGGCTGGTTCATAAGTCTGGGTCAATAGTCTGTATAATTGAACGACGGCACAGACAGTGGATTCTGCACTACCAAGACACAACGGAGATCTCTTTAAAAGCAGCAGAAGCCTTCATGGCTCGACGAAAGAGACGAACGAGTCGAGATCCAAGACCAGATGCTATAGCAGATGGAACATTGTGGCACCGGCGACTGGGCCATCCGAGCCCAAAGGCAATAGAGCATCTCGGAAAAAGATGTCTCGGAGCCTGGTTGCGTGGACCAAAGACGGTTGAATGTGACCACTGCGGGCAAGGCAAGATGCGCCGTCAGATATCTCGGAGGCCGTCCCGACCAGATAAGCCATTTGAGGAAATCTGGATTGACTGGACCGATCTTTCCGAGGACTATCAGGGCTACAGCCGAGTGATGTTTATCACAGATGCATATTCAGGCCTAGTTTTTCCCTATTTCCTTCAAAGCCACGGGCTAGGCAGAGAAAATCGAAGAATCCTACGAGACTTCCTCAACTGGATAGAAGTCCAGTATAGCTCCAAGACGAAGGTTATACGGTCAGATGGAGAGCTATT
Organism: Metarhizium guizhouense ARSEF 977; assembly: GCA_000814955.1. Taxonomy (NCBI): domain Eukaryota; kingdom Fungi; phylum Ascomycota; class Sordariomycetes; order Hypocreales; family Clavicipitaceae; genus Metarhizium; species Metarhizium guizhouense. The sequence continues at coordinate 13,277 of AZNH01000090.1, forward strand.
TAGCAAGGAAGTCCGGAAGGAACTAAAGCTTCGATCAATCGAACCGAAAAAGTCGGCCCCAAATACCCAGGCTCAAAATGGAGGCGCCGAAAGGTCAGGGGGTGCACTCACAGAGAAAGCGCGAACGATGCGAATAGCTGCAAACCTACCACATAATTTATGGAAGGACATTGTGGAAGCTGCCTGCTATCTAAGAAATCGCACACCACTGGAGCGCAATAAGTGGAAAAGCCCCTTTGAGCTAGCTTTTAAGAGACAGCCCGAAATAAGGCACCTTAGAGCCTATGGCTGCAAGGCGTATGCGATGACCGCAGAAGCCCAATTGAAGCTACGGAGGAAGCAGAAGCTTGAGCCGAGAGCACACATCGGATACCTCGTGGGATATCAATCCTCAAACAACTTCCGTATCTGGGTACCTCACAAAAATAAGGTCATTACCACAAGGGACGTTATTTTCAACGAAGCTAGTTTCTTCGATAACAAGCTAGTTAAGCCAGAGCTGATGCAGTCGATCAATCAGCTGCTTGAAGAAGTCGAAATACCGGAAACCCAACAGGTTAATGAGGCCATCCTGGAAGAAGAAGGCAACCACATTGCCGATGAAGATGATGACGATTCAACCGATCAAGAAGATCAGAGTGATCAAGAAACAATAAAAGATGTAATCGTCGTTAATACTGAAAGTCAGGATGACCCGGCTGAAGAGGAAGACTGCGAGAGCATGGAAGAAAACTATCTTCCAACCCCGCCACAGTCAGACCCAGATCTTGAAGACAGTCTTGACGCAGTCTTTACAGCTCATCTTCCGATTCGTCCTCGCGCCGGCCATCCTGAGGGGGTGAATAAAGTTGAGGGTCATGGTCCTGGCTGTTGCAATCAAAAGTTCAAGTCCAACCAAACAGACTATCGATTCCACGAATTTCACCCTATCCGTGTGGAAACAGCAGTCCATGGAGCGTTCAACGCAGGAATCAAATTCAGAGCCCACAAGAGGGACCTGCCGCAGCCTCCAAAGACGAGAAAGGATCTCGCAGACCATCCATTTAGAGACCAATTTATCAAGGCACAGCAAGAACACCTAGCATCACATGAGCAGATGCAATCCTTTGTGAAAGTCCCCTGGGCAAGGGCCAAAGGTCAAAGAGTTCTAAGCTGTATGTGGGTCTTCACATATAAGACTGATAGACACGGCTACCTTGTACGATGCAAGGCACGATTAGTTGTATGTGGCAACCAACAAGAAAAGGGCGTTCTGCCAACGCGAGCCACAACGCTAGCCAGTATGTCTTTTAGGGCCCTGATGGCAATAGCAGCAGAGCATGATCTCGAGCTTGAACAAATGGATGCGGTGAATGCATTCGTGAATTGCAAGCTAGACGAGACGGTATATATGAAGCTACCGCCAGGGTATGAGAAATACGGCAAAGTATTGAGGCTACGAAAAGCCCTCTATGGATTAAGACGATCACCCTTGTTATGGCAGAAAGATCTGACTAAAAGCTTGCAAGAGCTCGGTTTTCAGATTGTGCCACAAGAACCCTGCATCATGACTAAAGGGTCAGTGATCGTCTTCTTCTTCGTTGATGATATCATCTGGGCATACCGAAAAGCGGACCAAATGCTAGCAAAGGCAGCAATAGAACGTCTAAAGAATAGGTATCAGATGATCGAAATGGGAGAGCCAAAATGGTTCTTAGGCATCCACATCTTGCGGGATAGAAACCGTAAGACGATTTGGTTGACTCAGGATGCCTATATTGACAAGATCGCAAATAAATTCGCCGTTGATCTTAGCAAGAAGCCAGCCACGCCAATGGGGCTAGAAGAACTGCTCAAGTCAAGCGCACAAGCAACCAAGCAGTCAATTGATCGATACCAACAAAAAGTCGGGTCAATGCTGTTTGCAGCTATATCCACCAGGCCGGATATTGCGTTTGCGGTGGCTAGGCTTGCAAGGCATAACCAGAATCCAAACGAAGTACATCATAAGGCTGCTGATAGAGTGATCCAGTATCTCTATTCAACAAGGTCTTATGCAATCCGCTTAGGCAGCGGTAACAGGACCAGAAAAGGCACGCAGAGCGTCAAACAAGTTGACACATTCTTATGCGCAAGTGATGCGTCATTTGCAGACAATACAGAAGACAGGAAAAGCTCACAGGGCTATGTAATGAGGTTGTACGGTGGGGCGATAGCTTGGAGGGCATCGAAACAGGCCACTGTTACAACGTCAAGTACAGAAGCCGAGCTATTAGCTGTATCAGAAGCAGCCAAAGAGATGATATTCACTAGTCGACTGCTACGAATTCTGCAGATCAGACTAGATGAACCTTTGTTGCTTGAGTGTGATAACCAGCAGACTATTCGGCTGCTATCAGAAGAAGCTGCCAAACTAACAACAAAGCTGCGTCATGTTGATATTCATCAGCATTGGCTGCGACAAGAAGTTCAGGGAGGAAGAATTAGCGTACGATGGGTTGAGACCAGTAGGATGGTGGCGGATGGGATGACAAAGATGTTACCCAAGGTTCGGCACATTGAATTCATCAAGCAGCTACAGATGGAAGATATCCGTAGCCGAATAGCCACAGAGGCCTTGATGGAAGAAGCCCGAGAGAAGCTGCAGGAACAGCTTGCTAGTCGGGACCCTGACAAAGACAACGGACGAGACCTCGAGTTGAAGCTGGGGGCAAGAGGCGGCCGGCTTACAGGAAAGCTGAAGAGAACAGCCCTAGAAGGGCCCTGCAGCTCGTCAACAGAGGAAGTTCGTTGTAGCTAGAGACTTATTATAAGAGACTCCAGCTAAGGGGGTGTGTCGGATAATGGTGCCTCTGTTGTCTGACCACGCAACCGTTTTGCTGCCTGGGGGGCAAAAGCAGTCGTAATACTGCTGCCTAAAGGCAGCAGTATTCCGAAAAGTATTAAGGACCTTGAGTTTCCGCTGTGTAGGAAAAAAGACAGATTCAGGAATATACAAGAAGTGCAACCGCGTAACGCGACAACACTACCTCCTCAGACCTGGTTAGCCGAGCGGGAGAAGGGGACCAGTCTTCTACCGCCCTGTTTTTCTGGCGGGGGAGGGGCGACAGTGGGCAAATCTGTCTGGAATCCATGATATTTTGTGGTCTTTCTGTATGGCATGCCAGGAACCTGATGGTTGGATGTGCGGAAGGCGATACCGTTCTGTTCAGCATGTCGGCGTAGCGGGACGTCGCAAACGTTGACGAGAAGATGGGCCGAGCGGCGAAGCACTGAAGACCCATATGTGGCCATGTGTTTTGTTTTTTAGAGGGGACAGTAATGTTTGGATTGTTTGGGCTTCGTCGTCGCACTATAGGAGGTGAGTTGTTGCCAGCTGTGGCCGCAGTCGTCGGCGGCAGATGCGTGGTTTTCGTGGCGTGCTCGTGAATTTCGCGCTCCTTTCCCGCCCGCCATCGCAACGAGATCTCTATGGAAGTCAAAACACCACAGGGGAAGATGTTATGACCCGTTGAGGCGCATTGCGACCGCGGGCGGGAGTGCTGTGTTCCTCGAGTGGCTGTTGTTTCAAAAATTCGTTCTCGCTGTTTTTTGACGCCATTAGTTCATCAAGGATTATCCCGCAACCAGGCGCGGCTTCACTACCGCAATGCATGTGATCGCCCGAAGGCTACTGTCACATGCTACTTCTGTCCGAGTAAATGCGGTCATATGTTACTAGCTAGGTTTTTTAAGTAGTTTAAGGCTCAGGGCTGAATAGCCGGTCTGCCAGGTTTAACTACTGGCTATCTTCCTCCGTCTTGACAGCCGGTTCTGCGACTTGGCGCCTTGCTGTTTGTTGCAAGGATGCCTACATGGCCGCGATCCAAGGCGAAGTCTTGGGCCATATCACTTAACGGAAGGCTTCTATCCTTGTTTCTTTCTTGACAATTTGACCACGCCAAAATGCTCCTTGAACGGGAAGTGATCAAGGAAGAGGGCTAGATTTTCTGTGCGGAGATTGAGAAAGCGCCAACAACCAGACACTGCTCCTCTTTTCGCCCCAGGAAGAGCATCAAGTGCAACGCAATGACTAGGACCGTTCGTGCTGGTAAGAATGCAACTGGTTTGATTTGCACAAACATGGCGAAAGTGGCATCTATACCATCTATTAATTTAAGACGAAACTGAACTTTTCGACGTTTGGAAAGCGCAAGGCCTGAAACTGTCGCGTTATGAGACTCATTGTTAACTAAGCTTCTTTTTGCAAAATTGTTGTTCTGCTTTTTTCTTCCTCTCCTAAACTCTAGAAACTCAAGATTTTTAATACTTTCGGAATACTGCTGCCTCCAGGCAGCAGTATGACGACTACTGTTGCCACTTGCCACCCTGGTGGCAAAATGCTTGCGTGTTTCAATCAACAGAGGCAGTTTTATCCGACACACCCCCTTAGATGAGCTCCTTCCCAAGTACTCATCTACAACTACTTATTGCCTCTGTTAAGCTTCAGTGTCAGCACAATTCATGGCTGGGCCCCCCGGGGTTGGCACTCTTTTGCCCCCCTTCGCACCTAGCTTCAACTCGAGGTCTAATTCGTTGTCAGGGTTTTGAAGTCTCTCTCGCACCTTGCTTCGAGCTTCTTCCAACTTGGTTTCAATGCCAATTCGGCTTCGAATATCTTCTATTCGTAATTGCCGCAGGAATTCAATGTGTCGGATCTTGGGTAACGACTTCGTCATCCCATCTGCTACCATGTCTTTTGATTCCACCCAACGCACTTTAATTCTGTTATTTTGGACTTCTTGACGTAACCAGTGCTGGTAAATATCAACATGACGAAGCTGAGTGTTCAACCTTGCTGACTCTTCAACTAATAGCCTAATCGTCTGCTTATTATCGATTTCCAACTGCAAAGGCTCGTTCAATCTAACTTCCAAAGATTGCAATAGTCTTCCTGCAGCTATCATCTCTTTGGATGCTTCCGAAGCCGCAAGTAGCTCGGCTTCTGTACTTGAGGTTGTTACGGTGGTCTGCTTCGATGCCTTCCATGCAATCGGCCCACCATACAGTCTTAATACATAGCCTTGTGAGCTTTTTCGATCTTCTGTGTTATCGGCGAATGATGCATCACTCGAGCCGATGAAAGTCTCAATTGATTTGCTGTTCTGTTGAGTATGATTTCCAAGTCGCAGACCAAATGATCTAGTGGAATAGAGATACTGCATCACTCTATCCGCTGCTCTATGGTGTGAATCGCTTGGATTGAGGTTATGTCGTGCAAGTCTGCTGACTGCAAATGCGATGTCTGGTCTTGTCGAAATGGCTGCGAACAAAACGGATCCAACCTTTTGTTGGTAGACTTCGATTGACTTCTTTGTCGCTTGCGTCTCTGATTTCAGTACTTCTTCTAGGCCCATAGGTGTTGCTGGCACCTTGCCTTCTAGCTGAATGGAGAACTTGTGCGCTATTTTGTCAATATACGCGTCTTGGGTCAACCAAATTGTTCTGCTTCGCCTGTCTCTCAGGATGTGAATTCCAAGAAACCACTTTGGCTCGCCTAGCTGTGTCATCTTATATCGACTTTTCAAGCCTTCTATGGCTTCCTTGGCGATTTGCTGATCAGCTTTCTTGTATGCCCAGATAATGTCATCAACAAAGAAGAATACAGTCACATGGCCTTTCGTCATGATGCATGGCTCCTGCGGGACTGGTTGAAAACCTAGTTCTTGGAGGCTCTTTGTCAACTCCTTTTGCCACAGCAGTGGTGACCTCCGCAAGCCGTAGAGTGCTTTCTTCAACCGTAGCACTCTGCCGTATTTTTCGTAACATGGTGGCATACGCATATAGACCACTTCGTCTAGTTCGCAATTGACAAATGCATTGACAGCATCCATCTGTTCCAGTTCAAGGTCGTGTTCAGCGGCTATCGCCATTAGCGCTCGGAACGACATGCTGGCTAGCGTTGTTGCACGAGTCGGGAGAGCATTCTTTTCTTGCTGATTCCC
>AZNH01000090.1:19313-33597 GCA_000814955.1 Metarhizium guizhouense ARSEF 977
TAGCTCTTGACCAAGGCACCTCAACAAAGGAATTCATATGGCCATGTGACGCAATGTGCTCTTGCTGCGCCTTGATAAATTGGTCCTTGAATGGGTGTCCTTCAAGGTCCTTCATGGTCTTTGGAGCTTCTGGTAGATCTCTCTTGTGCGGTCGAAACTTAATCCCAGCATTAAATGCACCATGGACTGCTGTCTCAATTCGAATCGGATGGAATTCGTAGAATCGGTAGTTGGCACTGATCTGCTGCACCTTCTTATCGCAGCAGTTTGAGTTGTGGCCTTTACTATCCACCCCCTCAGGATGATCGGGTCGGTGACGAATTGGAAGATTGGCCATGAAAATAGCTTCCGGGCTTTCTTCAAGCTCTGGATCGGTCGGTGGCGGCGTAAGATACCCTAGCTCTTCTGACCTTTCACATGTATCTTCATTGTCTTCACCGTCCGGTTCATCCTGCATGCTTATATCCACAACGATCTCATCCAGGATCTCTTCTTCATCTGACTCATCAGAATTATTGAATGTTTCTTCTTCTTCGAGCATAGATTCCATAACTTGCTGTTCTTCTGGGATTTCAATTTCTTCCAGCAGCTGACTTATGGTTTGTCGTAGTTCGGGCTGAGCTATCTTGTTCTCAAAGAAGCTAGACTCGTTGAAGACAACATCTCGGGTTAAGATAACCTTATTCTTGTGCGGAACCCATATTTTGTAGATATTTGAGGATTGGTAACCTACAAGATACCCAATATGTGGGCTATTCCATTTATTTCGTTCAAGAGGTGTGCGATTGCGTAGATAACAAGCAGCCTCCACAATGTCGTTCCACAGGTTGTGTGGCAGATGTGCAGCTAAGCGCATTGTTCGGGCTTTTTCCATGACTGCACCCCCTGATCTCTCGGCCCCTCCATTTTGGGCTTGAGTGTTTGGGGCTGATCTTTTGGCTTGAATAGATCGAAGTTTCAGTTCCTTTCGGACTTCCTTGCTGAATAGTTCGCCATCTGATCGTATAGTTTTTGGCTTAAAACTGTACTGAGCATCTATCCAGTTGAAGAAGTCTCGCAGGATTCTTCGGTTTTCTTTGCCTAAGCCATGGCTCTTCAGAAAATAAGGAAAAGCCAGACCTGAATATGCGTCCGTGATAAACATAACTCGGACATAGCCTTGGTAATCTTCCGTAATATCGGTCCAATCAACCCAGACTTCCTCAAATGGTTTGTTAGGTCTGATTGGCTGCCTCCGGGATATCTGCCGGTGCATCTTGCCTCAGCCACAGTGGTCACATTCCACAGTTTTCGGCCCTTTAAGCCTCACCCCAAGGCATTTCTTTCCTAACTGCTCAATGGTCTTTGGGCTAGGATGACCCAGTCGGTTGTGCCACAACGTTCCATCCGCAGCAGCTTCTGCTCTTGGGTCTCGGCTGGTCCTCCTTCTTCTTCTGGCCATATAGGCGGCTGCTGCCTGTAAGCTAGCTTCGGTTGTCTCCTGATACTCGAGAACCCATTGTTTGTAGTATCTCTGAACTATACAAATTAATGTTCCAGATTTATGGATTAGCCGTGTTGGAGTCGATATTGTATCCCAACGGATGCCTCGATCATAAAGACACTGGAATGATACAACATTGACAGCAAATGTAGGGCAAAATGCAGCATCCTTAATTCGCAAAATCCCAATCGATCCGTCCGGTTTTATGACTGGGACATCAACCCGGCCATAACCTTCGATTTTGACTTCTGAGTCTCCGGCAACGAGGTAGTGTTCTTCTCCTGCCCTTGGCTTCCGTATTGACTTAAACCTAGCAAGTTCGTTGAATATATCCAATGAAGCTCCAGAATCAAGAATGGTTGACGATCGCAAGGGATACTGGTCAGCTTGCAGACAGGTGCCTAAACATGTCGGGAACGCAGCCCCTTGTGACAATGCTTGACCAACGATTCGTCACTCCAGGCTTGACTCGGCTGATTGTCACTGGAATGAAACTTCTTTCTTTTCCTCTTCCTGCTGTTTCTGGTCTTTCTGCGCTGCTTTTCGAAGCTCAGCTACTTTGGCTTTTAGTTCTGGATCGGCAGCCAAAACCTTCCTCACAAGCCCCTCTAGGCGGTGATTCGCAGGTACTCCTTGTTGAACATCAAACAGCATCACGTGCAGGGTCCAGCCTGCGCCTTCCATAAATAGCGTGCCTTGGCGGCATCTCTAGCTTAGAGAATCAACGCACTCCTTTCATCTGTGTTCCGCTGTGACGTTCAACATTCCTGACCAGTGCTGATGGCAGAAAGATTGTCCCGATTCTTCCAGTAGAGAGGGACTTCCTCATCGGAAGCCAGTTTCCCTGATCGTGTGCTACGCTATTACGGTTCACAAGTCACAAAGCATCACTGAAGATGTGATCGTTATAGATCTCTCCTGTCGGGACTTTCAGACTGGCCTCAGCTATGTAGCTGCCTCTCGTGTGAAGACGCTCGAGGGCCTGATGCTTGATGCGCCATTTGATCGTAGTCACCTGTTTTATGAGTCTCCTCCAGATGGTATGAAGATGAAGATGAGGGACCAAGAGCTAAGGAAACGACAGGTTCTTAAGCGGAATCCCTATAAGATAGACCACGGGTCTGCATAATTCTGTGTGATTCTGCTCGTGACAAGTATAAGGAGTGTCTCCTCAAAAAATTTGGAACTAGTCGTGATTTACCAACCGAATAGTCCAAGTGGTGCGCGCTAAAAGGGTACAGTTCAGCAGCTAAAGGGATAGTGTGGTGAGCTGTGACCCCGATTTGAGCCACGAATGCCGGTGGCTTTTCAGCTTCCTCAGCTCCCAGCTGCTCTTGAAGCCCAAACCCTGGCGCTCACAAGTTCATAACTGTGGTATTGCTTATAGTTGCGCTGCCTCGCGGTTTGTGAACCCTTGCCCGTCACGGAATGTAGGCACGCTACATGCTCCAGACACGACGTCGCCCCGTTGGACGAATTCCGCATCATGACGAAGCTCCCTCAAGTCGTGCCTCGTCGCCGGGGGAGGCTCTTGAATATCCTTTTCACAGCCTCGTTGGCCCTCGTCAGTCTGATCTGCTACACTCTGCTCATTATCCTCTACGTCCAGCCAGAACTGTACCATATTCCGTCCCTCGTCCATGTAGACGGCTCATCGTCCATCAAGCCCTCGGTAGCCGTCAGTTTGATCACGGCCATTCTCGCAGCCGCCACGTCGGCCTTCATCACCCGCTGCGTCGAGCCCTCCCTATGGCTCAAGCTCGCTCCCGGCCACGTCGGCAGCCCGCTGACTGTGCGCTAGACCAGACACCTTGCGCAATGGACCGTCTCCCCTCTGGCGGGGCTCACCTACGCCGTCAGCGGCGGGTTCTGGCTCGTCAGGATGAGCGGCCTGCTGCTCCTCGCCGTCTACGTCGTGAGCCCCGTCCTCCTGGCGGGCATTTCGCAGACCGACCTCGTCACCGTCTCATCCACCACCTCGTCCCACGCGGCGGATTACTGGGGCCCCTGGATCAACAGGGGAAACTATCGTTCCCGCGGAGGCAGCGCGGGCGACCTCGTCTTTGGCATGGCCGTGCAAGCCTCCAACGGGAACTTTGCGCCGCCAGTCGCTCCCGTGTGCGCCGACGACACCTGCAGCATGTCGACGACTTCGTCCGCTCTCCTCGCCACCTGCGACGCCCGCACCATGCCCAACACAAACAACATGGGCCTGACGTCGTGTGGCGGAGTGGCAAGCAGCTCCTGAGGCAGCCCGGATGGCCCTGTCACGGCAACTGCTGCGAGACAACGCCCATATTGCCGCCTACCACTTCCATAAACGCTATACTCTGTTTAGAAGCATTGTCGTGAAGCAGAAGTTTAACCTAATAGACTTTTGGGGTCGGTACGAGTGGCAGGGCCGGGGGTTTAGCCACCACCACGGCCTATATTGGTTAAGTGGCCATCCCGACCTAGATCCGGACAACGACGAGTCTCGAACACGTTTCGCCCGCGTCTGGGGATATCACATATCCGCTGTCAACCCAGAGCCTCAGCGAATACAAGCCCCTGGAGAAGGGAATCCGTTGACCCTGAATCTTTTGCAGCACCCCGTCACCGTTCAGTTCCTATCGATGGTAGTCAACCGTGTACAACGTCGCCACTGTAACAACTACTGCATGCAGCTCAATAAGCGTACCAAGCAGGTGGAGTGCCGCTTTGGGTTTCCTCACGGTCAGCGCCTACTAGCCTCCCTTGACAAGCTTCCTCATTCTAAGCACTGGTGCTTCAGGGGCGAGCGGAACGATAGCCAGATTAACCACTACAACCGCCTGTTGACCGTTGCGTGGCTGGCCAATACAGATATCTCGCCCTGCACGAGCCTGCAGCAGGTAGTCGATTACGCTGCCAAATACTGTTCCAAGTCGGAAAAGAAGAGTGAGTCTTTTGCCCAGATTGGGAAGGCCCTGATGCCGCGAGTCAAGGACCAGAATCCCCTGATATCCTTCACGTCAAAGCTCCTGAATCAGCTAGTTGCTGAGCGGGACTACTCGAAGCAGGAGGTGAGCCACTTGCTGCTTGGCTTGCCGTTGCAAGAAGGCTCACGAACCTGTCTATATGTCGACTGCCGTAACCCGGACAGGCATTCCCGCTCCCTACAATTGGATGGTGATGAGGTTGACGAGGCCCCCAACGTCTATGAAAAATACAAGCAGCGCCCGACAGTGGCATCGGCGAAAACACCAGGCAACCAACCACTGCACCGGGTAGATGTCGGTGATCTGCACTCGGCTAACGCAATCTTAATAACGCCACCAAATGAAGGTGTCACCACAACCCCCTGAGGTTGGGATGTGCTTAGCTGGCCAGTCCTTTGAAAGCTCCCAGTTCTACGTTTCTTCAATGCGGTCAATTTGCTGTTTCGAAGCACGCTTCTGGCAAAAGTAAGCCCGTTGCTAGCCCTTACGACGATGCCTCAACAGCGCTTGCATTTTGTTCAAACATCGCAAACCAAAGGTTCTACAGCATCCGACGACTCTTTGGCGCATTCTAGCCAACAATTACATGACGCCAGCGAGAGACAAACCTCTCAATGCCAATCGTCGCGACCTCGCACGGCCTCTGGCAACTTCTTGCACGAAGCCAAGAACATCATGGGTCTTCTCTCATATGCCAGACGAGGAGATTGAAACCAGATACTACAATCAACGGACTGGAAAGGAGGAATGGCGCTGCAAGTATTGTGAGAAAACATACTCTTGTTCTGGTGGAACTGCGGCTCCGGCTAAGCACCTAACGGACCCTCCTCCTGACGGCCACGGTCTCCCAAAAAGCGCTCCACGAACAGCTAAAGTCAGAACGATACAAACTCTTCTCGAACAAGCTCGTCTTACCGCTGAAGAAAATGTCCGAAAACGCCGTCGGCTCAACGATCAATACGGAAGCTCGATCGACCCGGATCAGCTCGAAGTGTTGTACATAAGGTTTATTACCGCCTGTTCTCTTCCAATTCGGCTCGTGGAGTGCCCAGAATTCCGAGCAATGTTAGCCTACGTTAATGCTGATGTTGATACTTGGCTCCCAGGGTCGCACCAAACTGTCAAGAAATGGATTATGCGGCAATATGAGGATCAGAAGGAGAAGGTGAAGCAGCGCATACAGTCGGCAAGATCAAGAATTCATATCAGCTGCGACCTTTGGACGTCGCCCAATTCTTTGGCAATCCTAGGCGTAGTTGCTCACTATGTCACGGAAGACTGCAAGCTGGAACACCATACTTTAGCCTTAAAAGACATCGACGGTGAGCATGATGGTTCTCACCTCGCTGCAGCAATGATGGAAGTGGTTGATGACTGGGGTTTTGCTTCCAAACTTGGATATTTTGTGATGGACAATGCAAGCAATAATGACACGATGATGAAGTCCCTTTCTCTTGGTCAGTACCACTCACTATTTCCTCCAAACGCTGCTAACACTTATAGCCCTTCTACGACAATATGACATTCAATATAACCCCAAATTTCACCGACTCCGCTGCCAAGGCCATATTATCGAGCGGGCCGCCAAGTCCTTCCTCTTCGTTACCGACAACGAGAAGCTCGAGCACGACGATTCCGGTCTGCAAAATGTGACATTAAAACAGATTGAGGCATGGCGGCGGAAAGGCCCTCTTGGCAAGCTTCATAACTTTGTCGTTTACATTCAACGAAGCGTTCAGCGCAGCCAAAAGTTTATGGCTATTAGCCATAACCGCAGGCTTGCGCGTGATAACGACACAAGGTGGAATTCGTGGTATACCATGCTGCGAGCGGCATTGAATCTCAGAGATGCAATTGACGGCTATTTCAACAAATGGGTAGAAGCAGATTGCGCTGGAGACGAGCTCTCTTCAGGAGACTGGATCACCCTCGAGAAGATCCAATCATTTTTAGAGAAGCTCAAAATGACAACCAAAGCTCTCGAATCATCGTTTGCAACACTCGATAATGTTCTTTTGGCTATGGACTTCGTGTTGGCCCAATTCGAAGCAGGAAAAGAGACATATGCTGATGATCCGATTATGGCACCAATGTACAACTCGGGCTGGGCGAAATTAGATAAGTACTATCGCCTTACTGACGAATCGCCAGCCTACGTTGCAGCGATTGTGCTCTACCCTTCGCATAAATGGCACTATATACACGAGAACTGGAAGACGGAGTGGGTTGAGTCGTCAAAGAAGTTGATTGAGACGCTGTGGGGTGAATACAAACCGGTGGAATCACTCCCTCTCTCCGAGGCACCATCGACGACAACGAACGAGTTCTTGAAATGGAGGAACAAGTATCTACAACCAGCACCTATCACAGACGAGTACGAGCATTATTGTAAGTCTGAACGGGTCTATGGATTTACAAGCGCCCTTACATGGTGGCTAGAGGAGACACAGCAAAAGACCTACCCCAACTTAAGCAAAATGGCCGTGGATATATTGTCAATTCCTGCAATGTCTGCGGAGCCTGAAAGGCTCTTCTCTGGGGCAAAGATAACGATTACAGATCGTAGAAACCGGATGGGGAGTGACGTAATTGAAGCATTAGAATGTTTGAAGTCATGGTTTGGGATACGAGACTTTCAAAGCCCAATATTTAGGCGCGGTAGTTAAATAATAAGGGTCATGTGCAATATATGGGATATATTGCCATATTGCCAATATATCGGGTTCTTGGCAATACAATACAATATCGACCAATGCCATATTGCGTAATACAATATGCACCACTTGACAATACAATAATATTGCGAGGGGGTCCATATTGCCAATATACGTATTGTTTATATTATTTACTACACTGGATGAGCTCGGTGTCGGATAATGCCTCTGTAGACTGAAGTCGCAGAGCTTGGTGCAATTGCTGGATGTCATAGCGTCGGCTATCATGACTAAACTTAGCCGAAAGTTAAATTCGGACGAAAGGAAGTTTTGTGGTATTAAGCAGAGAGCTGCAGACGGAGTTTGCAGCACAACAACGAACAACAATAATTTTTTGTCAAACAAGCTTAGTTAATGATGAGTCTCATAACGTGACAGTTGGGCAGCCGAGTCCGGATAGGCGGTGTACCTATCTAAAAAGCTGCAAACAAGTTGAAGAGCCATGGTCTGCAGATGATTGAGCGTATAGTTGGACGCGGCGATGCGGCCTAATTCTATGAAGTCGCCTGCGGGAGCGGTGTCGACGACCATTTGAGGACCCTGTACGACGGGGTTTTGGCTATGGCGCGGGAGGGGAATTTCCGTGTCGTCGTGGCGAACAAGTATGTCGTCTATGTCGGCGTTACCCGTGGAGTGTCGAGCATCCACCGGCCCAGTCTCAATCTTATCCAGCATTTGAAGGTGCAGCAGGTCCTGGGTTTTTGCTACGGCCTGAACATCTTCCAAGGAAGGAGTCGGATATTGAGATAGAGCACCCCCCTGGATTCGGCGAATTTCCTGGTAGAAACTTTCGTGGCGCTGGACAAAGGGACGGCCTTCTTCATCAGGGTTCTCTTGACGCAGGTCTCGGATCAGGCCCTCAAGGACTGGCGAGCCCCGCGTAACATGGGAATCCTGCACTGCGTTTTGCAGAGGATCGATTCCCGCCTCCGGCAGGCCTTTCCACAGCGTAGCTCCGAGTTTTTTGGTAGCGTGAGCGTCTTGCTCGTGGGTGATTACTTTCAGTTACCGCCAGTCCGGCAAAAGTCGCCGTATTCGACCAGCACCAACCTATCTTTGTTGGAAAGGAAAGGACAGGCCGCCTACTGGTTGTTTGACCGCACCGTCTTCCTGACCACGGTACAGCGCCAGGCTGGCAATGAGCAGGCCCGGTTCCGTCAGGCGTTGCAGGAATTGCGTGAAGTTAAGTTATCTATTCCGTCCTGGAACCTTCTTAGCAGTCGGGTACAGGCCAAGCTAACACAGAGCGAGGTTGACAGCTTTAGCGCCGCTTTGCGGGTATACTCTACAAAGGCCCGGGTCAACGAATATAATTACGAACATATGGTTCACCTCAACGCGCCAGCAATACAAGTGGAGGCAAAGAATCAGGGCAAAGGCGCAGCGCAAGCGCCAAGCGACAACGCTGGAAATCTATCCAACAAATTTCCCGTTGCTAAAGGCGCAAGGGTAATGCTCACGACTAATCTATGGCAGCCAGCCGGCCTAGTGAACGGAGCCCAGGGCACTGTGTACGATATCGCCTGGAACGCAGATGCCGACCCATATCAAGATTCCCCAGCGATTATTATGGTAGATTTCGACAGCTACGACGGACCGGCGTATCTAACAACTACTGAAGGCAGGAAAATCTGCCCAATACTCCCAGTCACCCGTGACTTCCTAGTGGGCAACGAGACCTGCGCTCGCACGCAGTTTCCCCTAATTGTGGCGTTTGCTATCACTGTTCACAAATGCCAAAGCCTAACGAAGGATAGAATAGTTACTGACCTCTCTACGCGCGACTTTCAGGCCGGTATTAGCTATGTTGCTGTCTCACGGGTCACCTCGCTGCAAGGCTTACTCCTTGAGGCGCCTTTCGACCGTCAGAGCCTCTATAACCACACGCCCACGGAAGGTTCATATGTCTGTGTCTTTTCATGTGATGCCTTTACGGCTAACTATATGGCAGGGATGAAGATGCGCCTCGTTGACCAACAACGCCGTCAGGCTCAACAGCTAACTAGTCCACCGTATCCACCAGTCTACCTTGACTAGACGACGCCTTCCTGTAAGACATTACTGAACTTCTTTGTGTATATTGTATGAAGTTAGACCAGGCGTATCAGGAAGCAGTGGACAGACCTCTGATTCAGCCAATCTAAGCCCTTCACTGTAGAGTTGAAGCAGATAGAACAACGACGACTGTCGTTTAGTTATCCCCATGAATTGAAGCCGTATTCTCTCCCAGGAATTGAACCGTGGGGACACGGACTTTACCCTTCGGGCTGGATATTCAGCCGTCAAGTCCCTTGCCTTGGCAACTTAACGGGTGTTCGAAGTATTTTAGTTTCTTAAGTGGCCTTTATGCTTTTATGGGCGGTTAGCCTTACCGTGGCTTATCTAAAAGCTAAGGGAAAGACAAAGCAAGCTCCAGGCTCGCCTCTATTAAGCCACCATTTGGTTACTGTGTGGCGCCTTAGACGATTAACGAAGAAGTGAGGTGAGATAGGCTAGGTACTTGGGGCTGGGGCGGCAAAATCTAACGTATGATAACAGAAATAATGCGACCAATTAAAGGTGGTTAAAGTCATGGCCGTACAAGAGTCATGCCCGTACAAGAGTCATGCCCGTACAAGAGTCATGCCCGTGTAGCAATTCCCTTAAGAAATGACATAATAAAGCTATGGCAAGAAATTGGAGAAGCTTGTGGTATTACGTAGAGCATACATATATGATTGCTGGTCAGGCCGGCTTCCGGAAAATGACAAGGCAGAGGCGCCTGGGGTAAGTATTCTCTGTTTCGCCTGACACCTTTCTTCTTCTCTACCTAGCAAGGTCTCTACTGATATTTGCGCCGTCTACTGACTTTGACGCTGGCTCGTGAAAACAAGTCATTTGCCAGTATACTAGCCGCGTTGACACGCCGCAGCCTTCTTGACTCGCAAGCCACGATTCGTTGACGCTAGCTATATCGGCATAAGCTTTTATATTTCTGGAACCATTTCTGAATCACGTGTCGTTTCTAACCAACATTCTGGCGGAGTCTCCCTTGACATGGCAGCCCCGTCGCATGACGTTTCACAGCGACTCGCATAATGGAAGTGCCATGTTAGTTCGTATGGCAAGCCTACATCCAAAGTCGGCCCTTTGGACTTTCTTCACGTGTATGTCGTGCACTTGAATCAGACGAGCCTAGATACTAGCGGTAGTGGCTATGTTGGGCACTGCTTTATGCAGTCACTCTATGACATAGCGCTGCATAATAATAAGACAACGCTGAGCTAGTATTATTATGCGACATGACCAAGTACTCCTGTCGAACGAGCCAATGCTATCGCAATAGTGGCTGTGTGAGGCGCTTTATGCAGTCGGGCTATGACAGAATGGCCAGATTATAGTACAAAGTTGAGATGATTCGGCATGAATTCTAGCATGGTTATCACTATTCCGCTTGATTCTGGGCAAATACATGGACGGTACAACCAGAGAAAAACGTATATATCACCGTAGTCACGACCAGGTTGCCACACTACTTTCACAGCAATCATTGCAGCATTCTACTCAAGACCTCTTTGATTTCACGCACAACTTGCCGAGGAAGACTGAGAAGGGGAAAAATGCAATACGGCTTATTTCTTGCGCTCAGTGCGCTCTTATGCCTCCAAGAGGCTTCTGCGGGACTTGTTCCCGCTCCGAGTACCTTGGACAACACGGCTAAGGACGGAGTCATACAACGACGCGCTCCCCCGAGAGATCCGTTGTTGGCCGCGATCTCACAGATAGATGGGTTGGCGAATTGGTTGACGAGAGCCCCTATTCGCAACGATTGCTTCTTTGTTACTACTGCAAAACTAACGGGCGCGTCCGTCGAAGATATTTCGAGAGCCGTTGATATCAAGGTGCCTCCACCAAAACGACCAGGCGATTCTGGTCGTGATGGCATTGCGGTTAAAGAAATGGTTAAAGCATTCGACAGGCTTGGTCTGAAATACAAGGTATGGAGTTACAACTGGTTCAACGACTTCGATGGCCGGGCAGAGGCGCTGGCAATGCCACCTAAGGGCTTGCCTAAGGTTGTCGGAGTTGCATATCGTCGCCCTGACGGAAGTGGGCATGTTGTTGTTTGCAGGTTAGAACAAACATATAGCTCAATTCCACAGAATGAGACTAATGCTTTAACTCTCAGCAAACCCGGCACACCATACAGGCGGTACCTTGATTACCAGGCAAGCCCGCAAGGAACGGATGTAACCGCAGATGTTCGCCAGTCGCGAATCTTCGCTTACTTTCATATTGATCCGGAGGCTTCCCAGGTTCAATTCACGAACAACCTGCAGGCGCAAATCGCCGCGATGGAAAGAGAAGCAACCCAGTTCGGCGAGCCTATGGAGGTGGAACCATTCTATGACGAAGAATTGGCACTACTAAGTCAGGGTGCTTTTAAGAATCTCAATTGCCAAAGGGCTCTACAGACTGTATTATTCAAAGACAACCCTAATGCTAAGCGCTCAATCGAGGACGGCAACTCCCTGCAAGCCCGTGCTGACGAGGACTGTCAAAAGGCTCGCGAGAAGACAGAGGAGTTGACTAAGGAAGATCAAAAGGCAGCTAAGCAAGAGACGGAGAAGGCATCAAATAGTGGTGGTGAAGAAGGAACGGCAGGAACTCCAAAGGAGGAGGATACGACAAAACTTCCAGAGGAGGTGAAGGAGGGGGATCTACCCAAAGCTCTCGACGATGCCAAGGGAATAGAGTTAACGCAGAAGACCTCAGACGACGTGTTCACGGACCTCTTCAGCTCTCAAAAGATGAGTGAAAAAGCGGCCAAGTTGGGTGTCAAGGTGGAAGATGCACGCAAGAGGCTATCAGGCTACGAACCACTCACAAAAGAGTCGCCAAAACTCAAGCTATCTGGAGCGAAGCTAGCTGGCGAGGGTGCTGGTGTTGCCCTTTGGGTTACCGGAATGGTTCAAGCCTTCACTTCGCATACAACGGGCCTGGAACGAGCCTCAGCCGTGACCGCCATTATCCCCTTTGTTGGCTGCGGATTCAGTGCATTGTCTGAGGCTGACACCAAAGAGGGAGTTGATGTTGTCGATAAGATGATGTGTATCTATGCTGACATCTTATTGCTTACTCCTCTTGCCCCCTTTAGCTTTGTAGTCCAGGTCTTTAGGGGTATCATGTCGTTGTACAAGCCAAAAGCTTTACCTAAAGCAGAAGAAGTACAGGATAATCGCGACAAGAGGTGGGCCAGGTTTCTTGATGACAAAGTATTTACATACTTTTATTCAGATGACTCGGTGTCTAAAAATAGGGCATTTCGGGACAAGTTGAACGGTACTCTTTTTGCTGACAATTTGGCTGTGGTGTCTGATGCTGCAGACTTTATTGCCATCGCAAATACAAGTGCCAAGATTGCTCTACAGGCTCAGAATGCGGACAAGGCCAAAATTCAAGCCGGGGCTTTAGATGTTGCCAACCAGATTAGAGAAGGGATTTCGCCCATGTTTGTCCGCAGGCAACGCGACTTTCTGCTGAAGCTACCACAACGGATACAGCAGGAGACAAAACTCTCTCTTCAGCCAATCGCCGAGCAGTTTAACAAGGAGCTTATCGAGCATATAACCTCTGAGGCCATGGTTAGGGAATATACGCCTTTGGTGCCTGCAGTTGATGGTCAATCACTAGGAGGGGAGCACCTTGAGGACCAAGTCCGTGGCAGCCTACGCGCAATCGGCGACCATCTCAAAAAGACGCCACCACCCTTGCCTAAACTATTTGATATTGCCTATGTTCTCGGACAGTCGAAGGGCATGCTAGACATTAACCCACTGTCGCTGATCCCTGGGGACTTTATCAAGTCCCGGGCACCAGACCTGTCACAAGACGATGTTGACTTCTACGCACTTCACCACGCCTTGCAAATTTCGCTATTACTCAGGGGTAAGCTTACTGAAGATAAGCTTTCCAAGCTCTGGCCGTCTGACGACGCAAATACCGTTCAACAGTTACAGCTTCTTCTTGCTCTCAAATTTGGCAAGATTTATGATGAGCAAAAAGTTCTGTACGCAAAATCCCAAGTTGGTCCAGCCGGAACTTTTCTGGATGACAAGGTGGTCCGATTTCATACCCACCCAAATATCCCTCCTCATGGCCGTGACGAGGAATCTATGGCCTATCTTGGTCTGATTCTTGACCTTAGTGAAGAACGTATCAAGACTATACCTCGACAGCAAGAGGTTATAGGATTCAAGGACTTGGGCACCGACGAGAAATTGATCACGGCCATGCTAGAGCACGCAAAGGAGCTGTATGTGAAAAAGGTCGATGCGGAGGCTGTGGCTATGCAGGACGACAAAGCCAATGATGGCGAAAAGGATAAGAAACCCTAAGCAAAGAGTCATCAAGTAGCCAAATCGTCCGCGTCGTACCAAGGGCACCGTGGCGCCAACGCAAGCACGCCCAGAGCGGTAGAGAGTGACAAGAAATTTTCTGTTGAGCTATTTGTCAGTACGACTTGGCTGTGTACATCAAAATATAAAATTTTTATAACTACTAGATCCCATGCCAACGTGAGCCCTTGCTGTAGGTGTAAGCAAAGCTGATGCTGCTGATCAATTTGAGTCTTTTAAGGCAGTTGGATTCGAGCCTTTCAAAGTTGATAGATTTGAATTATTCAGTAGAGCTTCTATCACGATGTTCAAAGCTAGGGATCGCATTGAATGTGGACTTGATCCTTCATGACAGGCAGTAGGTTAGATTTGGTGTATCAAGGACTGCCCCCAGGGGCAGTCCTCAGCAGATCTACACAGATTGTAGCAAGCCCACCTCTGCCCCCAGGGGCAGCCCGAGTACTGCGACAGCGCAATATCAACCGTGAACAATTGCGTGTCACCATAAATTGTGCCACTACATTAACCGGAGAAATATTCTCATACTTTCCACTTACGTATTGTGCAGATAGCTTACACTACCCTATATTTTGACATTTTGACAGAGTTGTTTTATCGCGTGCAGAGCGACACCTCGTAAATGCCATAGACTGCATATGTTAGCCACTTACTGAGGAGTAGATAAAGGAGGAGCCAGGCTTAACGACATTGTGAACAATTGCCTCCACGTAGGAAACCCAAGAAGAAAAA
>AZNH01000090.1:33697-87280 GCA_000814955.1 Metarhizium guizhouense ARSEF 977
TCCCCGCGTGGCAACATCACTCTAATTTCCTTCCACCATGCCCTGGTCGTTGAGCCTCCGCGAATGGGCGGCAGCCCACCTTTGTATCAGCGCTCGGGCGGACTACCCCTGGGGGCAGAGGTTATGAGGTGTGATACGTGTGGATGCGGACGGCAAGCCGGTGAGTTGTATGGCTACCAGAGGCAGCGGCACGCATTCAGGAGAAACATTGGCACCCAGGCTACGCGAGGTCCGCCGCGAAAAACGCATGGAGGCGGCCGGCATATTGATTTAAGGTCTGGAAAGAAATCGCGCCTGCGCACAATGCAGTTCCAAAAATTGTTTGCGCCTTCTCACGCACGCACAAGAGGTAGGCGATTATAGGGCCACTACATATGAAGATGAGCCAGACCGAGAGGAAGAAGGGCTTTCTCAGCTAGAGGGCGAGGAGGACCCATGGGACGACGAGGATAAAGACGAAGACGAGGATAGTCTGGAGGCGTCTCTGTCGCCAATATCCGTCGATAAGGCCTATTTATGCGAGACAGCAGCTGATGAGACCGATGACGATAAAGGCACGAGGTCTCGGTCTTTCCAGCGTTGGAAGATTGACCATACTCCAGGGAACTTCAAATACTCATGTAAGTAGAAGGCAAGGAAGGCATGCACAAAACTAGAGCGGTTCTGGATAATATCGCTGATTGATGTACAAAATGCGCGATAGTGGGCAGATTTATTGCGAAGGTTCTCTCGAGCGAGTTTGACGGACCGCAAGCCCTCGAAATTCTCCAACGGCGATGCACGATGAACTACGGCAGTCCCAATGCCGGGTCCATCCCGGCGCGGTCGGACAACACGTATGTCCTCTCGTACCACCTCGACTTCATAAGTGTCATCGGGAGACCCTTGCGACCGACGGTCAGACAGAATGCCAGGCTGTTCGACAACGTTACGATTTCACTGCAAAAGTGGCATTCACAGTACAGCGCCAAGCACGCCAAGGGGGTGCCGGCCGATCTGACCAACAGGACGTTCCGGCTGGCAGAGGGCTCGACGCGAGAGGAATGGTTCATTGTGATGCATCCAGGGCAGCAGTCGACAGTTCCAGGAGACGACGCAGCACACCACAGACGAGACGGAGGCAAACGAAACGGCGGCGGCGCAACGGCACTGGCAAGGTGCCACGCGGAAGCCCTGGCCGCCTACATCAAAGAACTCTTTCTGGACAGCACACTTCTGGGCGAGGGAGTCGAAGCATGCTGGAAGCTGGGGGGCAAGGAGAGCCAGAAGATCGCATTTGGTAGCTGGGTAAAGGTTCAAGAACTGTTCGTGAAAGGATGGCCTGATTTCACGCGGCAGCATGCGTATGACCGCTTCTGGGTTGACAATCAGCCAGCATTCCATGCGTACAACTACGGTGGAAATATTAAAATTGAGGTTACGCAGCAGCTGGAGGCCTTGGAGCGAGAGACCGCTATTCGGCCTGTCGACGAGGACGAGGACGACGATATTGCCAGCGACGAAGGGAGCAGCGACGGCGCGGGCGATGATGATGACGACGACGACGACGATGATAATATCCGCCAGGACACCCGAGAAGAACCCACGTCGGCCCATGAAGCCGGGGGCCAGCCGCCAACAGGCGACGGCTCCGTCGGCTCTGTCGAAGTCGACGAACAAAGTGCCACGGACACGGAGCGTAACATGGAAGATGCAGTTGCGAATAGAACGGAACAATCAGATGACGGCGTCAGTAGCCACCCAAGTGGAACAGAGCGAGATGCGTCCCAGGCGCCGCACGCCGAGGGACAGGAGGAACCGGTGCAAGAAGAGGATGACCTCTATGTGCGTGACGATGTAGATGAGGGCAGCGGGGGCAATCAGCGGGGGGAAGAGTCGCCAGTGGCGGGAAGCACACCTGACGGGCCAGCCGAGCCGGACGACAGGAATGACGGGTTGTATAGTGACGGCTTGAGGCAGCTACGAGTCGAGCTTGAGGAGAAGTACAACTTGGACAATGTCGATTCCATATCGTACGCGTTAGCGGTCAACGTCGACTGTGATGCTCCTGTCGCCGGGAGAGTATCATCTCCCGCCAGGTCCAGCGCGACGTCGCCGTTTCCGTCGTCAACGCCTTCTCCCCAGCCAGCAGCATCGCAGAGAAATGAAATAACCGGCGAGGCACTGTGTTTACTGGCCGACCGAAATCGTATCGCCAGGGAGTATGTCGGCAAAGGCGATTTCACCTTCTACCCGCTTGGATTTCATCCAGCATACGGAAACTTTACATCGCATGGGCCACCAAGATTCCTCGCCCGCGATCAGCTGGCGATCATGAAGGACAACATGAGCTTTCTCAACGACGGAGCAGACATTCTCGATTTTGGGTATTTCCAGGCGTACTCCAACATCAAGCGATCCATCCGGCACAGCAGCGAGGACCTGTTGGCCACACGCGGATCAGCCACGGCGGCCCTCACCATACCAGCTTCTGATGCGAACAGCCGGGCCCAGACACGAAAGAAGCAGCAGGGCCTCCTCGAGAGGCTGCGTGGTCAACTGACACCGGACAATCCCGGGGCGTCAACACCTTTCGCGAGAGAGCGGCAACGGATCCAAGCGGCAATAGCAGCCAAGGAGTATGCCTTTCGCTTCGAGCAGGTGGTGTCCATCAACGTCAAGCGTCTCGTGCCAGGGCAGCGAACTTTCTCAACCGTCCTACAACCTATATTTCAGTTGATACGGTTTTTTCTTCGTGAAAAGACATCATACTTGGGGGTGCTGCGGCAGTTTCCATCGGTGGCCTTCCCTGGCGTGTTGGCCGGCTTTGCGAGGGTCTTTGAGCTTGCTCTCCGTGAAATGGAAGAGCGATTCAGCGCCGACGGGTGCAAGGGGCTGTGCCTAGCCCTTTCTGAAGGGGTAGCAGCTCTCGACCGGCTGGGAAACTTTTGCTTCACGGGAGATTCCACAGTCCTTCCGCCCAGGGTGCTCAGACCGCTGAAGACCATGGACAGCCTCCGCGAGGGTGGGTGGCCGTACATCTCGCCTGATCTGCTAGATCTGCGGGAAGGCCGAGGCTTCATTGACCTGAGAAGATGGCCAAGGAAAGAGGATGAGCGACCGTTGTTGATGCATGTGGCATCGCTTGCCTACCACTACGGCTCCCAGGTGGCAACAAACAGGGAAAGCCAGCTGTGGTTCGCGGAGTTGGGCGGAAGAGACATGAGGGGTCTTGCGGGAACAAGTAGGTTCGTAGAGGAGGTCTTCCGGGAGCTCTGGGTGGATGACACGAGAAGTTTTGTCAGCCACAAGCTCCAGCAACGGCTTAACCGGGGCGTGCGAGGGGGGCAGACGTCAATGAACGCGGACCAGGCCACGCTCGCCAAGACACGAGCTGCCCTGTCAGAATGGGAGGCGTCTTGGAACCCATTCAGCTGGTCGTAAGTACAATGCTGCCCTGCCCGTGAAAGATGAGGAAGCTGAGCCACAGCGGCCAACCAGGAAGTTCGAACGCCTGTCCGAAGAGGTCCTGAGCGTTGATACAGAGGGAATGATGATAAAAGCCGGGTCGATTATGGAGAGAACACGGCTGGACGTTGCGCGGCAGATCTACAGGATACTCCAAGGGAGCGGCTCCCTGACGGCGATCGTCTCCAGGCACTCTAAATGGGCCGCCGTGCTAAAAGCAGCAATTCAGCACACCGGGCTCGACTTGGTCACCAGAGACCAGTGGATTGGAAGCATTGCCGGAGCTCTGCACTCGCTGAACATTGAATGGATGCCGGGCGCTCACAAGGGATACATCACATGTAGGCGAATCATAAAGCTCCGCGGATCGGCAGCAAACGGCAGCCAGGTAACAGCGGGCCAGCCTGGGAGCGAGAAACGAGCAGCGCTGGTGGCGATGGCAGAGTACGAAGCTCAGAACAGACCGGGCGTCAAGAGAGCCCGGAAGCGGAGAATCGACTTCGGATGCGCATTTCCCTTCAAAGAGGTACCGCCGCTGATACTAGAAGGGTTCAGGAACCAGAGGGCGAAGAAGGGCAACGCCGGACACAGGGTTTTGTCGCATTACGAGACAGCCTTGCATTGTCTGCAGGATTGCCTGGGCGACCCGAAGTGCGAGCTAATGCTCCTGTTAGTCTTGACGGTATGTTCGTCATCAGAAAGGCTAGACGTGAATGAAGGTGAGCACCATTTCAGCGTGTCAGACAGGCCAAACAACCCTGGGCTGCTGGCGTCATGCCTGGTGACGCGTATGCTGTGGTTTTTACGGCCAAAAGCCTTCCCGTGGAAGCAGGATGAGGGCCAGGTGCTCCGAGTACCCGAGATGATCAAGCACATGGGTAAGTGAGGTCAGCAACACGGTCACGACCGTGAAGCGCAGGGAAGTAACAACAGCTGACCGTATAATGTGATGCAGAGCACAAGGGTAACCTGCGGATGGTCGAACAGATGGGATGGATTCGACGGGTACGCGGAAACCGACCGACGCCCAGGATGAATGAAGTGGAATTCCAGCACGAAGAGGAGTTGATGCGATTGAAAAAGGAGCTCGTGTCGCTAATGAAGGATCCCGAAAGATTCATCGAGACAGTTATTGGCAGTCGCGATGCTATCTGGCTTGACCGGTGCTCGTCGATTATAGTCGACGTATGAGAGAATAAGAAGGAGGGGGAGGGTTTGATTTTGCGAAGAGAGTCAGAAGATGTTATTAAGATTTAACCCAAAAGACACCGATGTTGAGAAGGAGACGACATATTCTTTAGTATAGACTGCAGCAATACGTCTCTACGTAACGACCGGTGCTCTACCAGTAGATGGTCTGCTTCATTGACTCGCAGCAGTTGTTTTGTGTGGTCATAGAGTATCTTATACTTTACAGTATAGACTGCAGCAGTATGTCCCTGCCCAACGCCCCGTGCTCCACCAGCATATTTTGTACTTCCCTGACCCGCAGCAGTTGCTTCGTGTGCTCGTGGAATATATTAGCAACAGCAGCACGCAAGTTCACATCAGAGTCTCTTGTTGATGTATAAACCTCACGCACAACGGCAAGAAAGCCGGGAACGTCTTCAATATCCAGCCACCTGGGTGGAGTTGCAGCCTTGAACTTGCTCAAAGCCAGTTGCTTTAGCTCCGGTATATCGTAGCACTCGGCCAGAGCGGAGACTCTTGCGTGGAGCAGCAGCGGATGGTTTTCAGTTCTCTCATTATCATGGCTGGGACTACCCTTTTGTTCTTGGGCAGGGTCACGGGCCTGCAGCTCCGCGGAGTAAGAAGATGGGTTGTAATCATCAAGGTAAAGGAAATGTAAGAGGCAGTCGACAGCATGCGGGTCCTCGGGGGAGAGATCGAGAAGGCCTCCACATTTGGCAAGGTTTCTATGAGCAGGGCTAAGGGTTGTGTCTGGTTGATGGTCCTTCTTAAAGTGGCAATTCTTCAAGAAGACTGGAGAACGAGGGCAGACATGAATGTGATGCAGGGCGTACTGTCGGCTAGTGGCGACAACAGTGACGTCTGAATCATCGCCACTGATGAAGAGGCTAGAGAATTGAGCGAAAGGCGGTCGAATTAGCCGAGAAGGGCTCTATAAGCACAGCGTGGGGTTTGTCATACCGCTTGAGATGTTGCTTGGTGTAAGACTGCAGAGCAGGTTGTGGAGTCATGGCGACGGTCTGATTGGGAACGGTTGATTGGAGAACCGACAAGCGTAGAGGGCGTAGAGGCAGTTATGGGAATGCAATGTCGGCGGCGATTTGTGATTCGTATACGCGAACTCTAAGCAAAGACTGGAGGATCTCGACGAGTTTGTTGGTAGAGAAGTGTGCAACAAATAAGTTATGTGGTTGAACTAGAGTCCGGATGGCCTTCTTCTTGCGAAGTCTGGGGTTTTCGAACCGGGAGAAAAGCGTGTTGGAGGGTAGCGGGGGTGTAGGGTAGCGACAGGGCTCAGGCGAACAGCCAGTAACGGCGCGTAAGAAGGCAGTAAAAGGCAAAAGTTCCAGCCCTGGAAGAAGAAGGTAGCTTCGTAAGGTTTCAACCCAGTAAGAGTTACCGGACCTAGAAGTTCGAAAGGTAAGTAGCAGGAAAGACAAAGCCTAACCTAGACGACGCTGACGCCAACTCGAAGGCCAAGTCTTAACAAACCGGCAATAGCGGACAGGACACTGGGTTTTGGCCTCTTGCTGTCAACGCGCCGAAAAAAAAAAAGAAAAAAAAAACGGTTTACGATTGATTGATTGATTGATTGATTGATTTTTGTATCGCCTAACTGGCGCCCTAGTGTAGGCATGAGGCGTGCTATTCTAGCTTCATCGCAATATACTACCCCGATCCCCCCGTAAGCTAGGAAAAGAAACTAACAAACTCTAGAGCCCTTCAAGCCCATAGTGCAATGCTTTAAACTCCGTGGCATCCTGTAGTAGTATAATCTCCCCTAGGTAGCAGATGTTCGCCCAAAGGCAGTTTGTTGTCGGTATCGATACCCGTCAGCGGGATCACGATGATGTCGACACGACCGGCCTCACGGCTGACCCCGCGGGCAAGTCGTGTCGGCATATTTTGCCCTGGTCTTTATACGGGGACCAGCGGGAGCCCTTTTGTCGGTGGTAGCGGACTACCAAGTAAAGCAAGGAAGATAAAATCTCCCTGGTGGCGACCTCGTCGAGCCTGCCACACCCGATGAGGTTAACTGGCAAGGCATCGCAGCTCAAGAGGAATAGACACTCTCCAAAATTCTTCCTTTTTGTGGCTGTCGTGGCCCCGGTGGCCGTGCCATCAAAACCGCGAGTCTCTGGGCAAGGGAGAGTTGAATTATAGTAGCCTCATCAAGGCCCGGCATGCCCGACGAGCTCGATTGGCGAGACCGCAGCTCAAGAGGAATATGAACTCTCCAAAATTCTTCCTTTTTGTGGCAGCTCGGGCTCTGCTAGCCCCGCCATCAAAACTGCAGGTCTCTTGGCCTGGAAGAACCCCGCACACTAACAGCTGCTAACAGCTGCAGGTGCAGAAAAGTTTTTACAGGGGAGAGTTTATGGTGTGTACAGTCCAGGGTGTAGGGTAGCTTAAGACAGGGTGGCCAGGAAACGGACCAGGCGAAGACGAAGCGGTGCAAAGAAGCTGTTTAACCTTTGTCAGCTTTTGTTTTTTTTTCTTTTGGCCGTGGTGTTAACTAGTAGGGTTAAATACGCCGGAACAAAGGGTTCGTGTTTAACCCTCGGGTTAAGTCTCAGCAAGCGAGGTTTAACAGTCAAGTAGCGTCTTAAGCGCACTTTCCCGCACGGTTCAACTCTTGTGGGCTACAAGCAAGAAGTTTGTAAGGTTCGGTTGAAGCTGAGCGTGGTGCGGTTTTCCCAAGCCTAAAGCTTCTGTACTTGGCGTTATCCTTTCGTCACCAACGCCTACTCTACTAGTCCAAAATGAAGTTTTGTAGACTTCATTTATTTCCCCCA
The DNA here is from genome assembly GCA_000814955.1 of Metarhizium guizhouense ARSEF 977. Lineage (NCBI taxonomy): Eukaryota > Fungi > Ascomycota > Sordariomycetes > Hypocreales > Clavicipitaceae > Metarhizium > Metarhizium guizhouense. The sequence goes on from AZNH01000090.1 coordinate 41,131, forward strand.
CAAAACATGGGGGTAGACTTCATTTTCAAGGCCCCACAAAATGGGGGTGTAGACTACATTTTCCCATTGGCCAAACAATTTCCAAGCCACAGATGGGAAGTCCGCCACGAATAGCCGAGGCACTTGGCGGCTCTCTACGCGACAAACCGCGTTTCGCGTTCGGCATTACTTGAAAGTAAATGAAATCCTGGATGCGAGGTCAAAGCCGCAGTCAACGCAGACAACTAGCCATGCCAGAGATCATACTATGGATTATAAATATGGAACCTTTTATTCATTTACCGGAATACAGCCTTCTAGTATGTCGGCAATGTGGCTATGCCTGTGTTGCAGATGAAATAGGCACTCATTTGCGCCGGGAGCATTCTACTATACCTCCTGCCCAGCGACGGCATATTTGTGAGGCAGCGCAGAATATCGATAATGTCATCAAAAATCAAGGTCAGCTAGTCAAATTTCGGTTTCCTTCCCCATCCATCCAGCCAATTCCGCATATCAGGCCTCCAAGGACAGACGGTTTAAAGTGCCGCTTGTGTCAATATATTGTCTGTGATGGGCGAACGATTCGGGTACATTGTCGACAAAAGCATTCGTGGCAAAACACAAAACGCAAGGGTCGACCCAGAGCAGACCAATTGCCTAGCAATAATCAATTACCCTGGGTGGAAGGGGTGCAGTGCCAGTGTTTTTTCCTTTCTCGAAGAGCTAGTCAGTGGTTTGAGGTTGGCCGCGGCAGCAGTATCTCGAGTTGGCAATTGATAGGGGTGCTACATCGAATTGATACGCGTGCTTACGTCTTACGGGTGCTACACTTTTTGCAGCTTCCTATTGGTTCACAAAGGACAGCTGTTAGTGCAGGTGGTACGCACCAATTATGCCGCAACGTCCACAGCTCCCCACCAAAATTTCGACAACAAATACTGCCAGCACTCGCATCGTCATCGCCCGGCCCTGTTGACACAGCACACCTTGCGTCAAATCTCCATAATGACTTCACCGAACCTTAACATCGCTAACATAAGTCGTCGGAGAAGCCCAATCAGCCCGATCTCGCTCACCACGCACACTCAATCTCGGTCAGTGTCGAACAACTCGGACCATTCAAGCAGTTCAACCGCCAGCCTCGAAGTCCGTCAACATGGCACGGAAGGTGCGGGCTCAGTGCCGTCGGCATGACTAGATCAGCATTTCCACTCTCTTCCTGTGCTTGATGATTTGGTCGGCAAGGATATTCCAGGCATTCGATGGCGAAAATCCGACATTTACCTCCGTAACGACTATTGCACCTCCCAGTATCAGCCAAGCCAACGATTCCAGCATGTTGACACATTGATACCATACTCAGATAGGAGTATATCGGAGAGACGGCATTCCAATAAACAGAGATATGACGAGGAGATCATGCAGGCTATGTCAAGAATGACGGACCTTCCGTCTGCCCTAATGTTGGCTCGCCAGCTCGCACAGAGAGACGGCTCTGCACTTCTGCTGGGTCACAAAAGCGAACACGCACCAGCCGAAAGGCATCGGTTACAGGAATCCCGAGCCAGTTCTTCAGAGCGCACAACGGAGTCTGCGGTCCAAGTCTCTGCTCAGGTGTCATCACTTCCATACATACCAGCTCTTAGCGAGGAGCGATCAGTACAAGAAGAATTTCCCCATGCAGATACAGGATCCAACACGATCGAGACCATTCCAAACCCACCGATACCTGGTGAACCAGTTCCATCAATTAACGCACTCTTTGCCGAGGTAAATACTTTTGCCAAGGCCCATGGTTTTGGTATTATCAAGGCTAATGGTGTAATTCGACCTGGACAACGAAGTCGCTATGTCTTTCAATGTGACCGATACGGAATGCAACGACCTGGAAGGGGTGCTGGCATTCGGAAGCGAAAATCTCGAAAGTCAGGATGCCAGTGGAAGATTGTGGCTGAGGCGTTGCCAGAGAATGGTTCCCAGTGGACTCTGCGACACTTTCCAAATACGAAACACCACCAACACAATCACAAGCCCAGTGCTGATGCTGCCGCTCACCCAGTTCATAGGCGACTAACCAGTCCGGTGAAGGCAATCGTCCAGTCTTCCAGTCGACGGGTTGGCATTCGTGCAAGAGACATTGGTGGCATCATCCGGGATCACTTCCCAGACTCAGTCTATACTCAGAGAGACATTTACAATGCTAGAGCTCGAATCAATAGAGAGCATCTAGGCGGCTATTGCTCAACGGCTGCACTAATCAAACTTTTTGATAATAAGGAGATCCCCTACGTCGCTGAGTGGGCAGAGGACGAACCCGACCGCTTGGTAGGGTTGGTTTGGACGTTCCCTTACTGTATTCAGATGTGGAGGCGCTTTTCTGAAGTTATCAGCTTCGACAACACATACAATACGAACCGCTTTAAGTTACCTCTCTTTCAGGTCACGGGGCAGACGTGCCTGGGTACTATCTTTAACGCCGCATTCGGGTTAATCGACAATGAGAGGCTTGAGGGGTTCCAGTTCCTTGCAAACGGCATTCACAAGCTCCTCGACAGATACAGCATCCGAGCCCCAGACGTTATCATTACCGATTTTGACAAACAGATGAAGCAAGCACTTGGAGCTGAGTTTCCGGAAGCCCAGCAGCAGTTATGTATCCACCATATCAACGCCAATGTAATGCTGCAGTCCAAAAGGAGATGGGTGTATACCACGAGGGACAATAGTACAGGCGAAGAAAGCAATTCGGATGAACCAAACGCTACCCTCAACCGCGCGATCGACAGGCAATACGTGTCTGTGACGCACAAGGGGAGCCAACCACTCAAGACAATTCTTCTCAGCCTATAACCCATGATTATCATGGAGTCCATACGCTGTGGAGGCAAGTGGTGTTTGCCGAGACGGAAGCCGACCATGAGAAGGCGTGGAAGTACCTCTGTACAGAATTTGAAGATCAAAGAGGGATCCTCATGTATCTGTATGGTACGTATCTGCCTGTCAGGGAGCAGTGGGCCCGTTGCTTCATCAGGAAGTTCCGCAACTTCGGAATTCGAGTGACGTCTGGCACAGAGGCCAGCAACAACAATATCAAGAGCTATCTGCTGAACGGAATGAGCCATTTGTATCGGCTTGTCGAGGCAATCCAGGGAATGCTAGAAGATCAAGAGAGAGAGTTTCGTCAGGCTTGTGCCCTGGACGAGGTGTTAACGGCGCGAGAGCACTTGGGGCGCGGCGCGGAGTATCTTGGCGAGTTACCCCAAATAGTGTCTCAAAAGGCGCTTTCATTAATTACCAGGCAGTACCGCAAGGCGTTAAAAGGTATTCCAAGTCCAGCAAATCCGTGGCCGGATGCCATGAGGTTGTGCGACGATGACTGTACGGTGGCCATCGAGTTAGGTATCCCCTGCTATCATGTCATCTACCAGAAGCTCGTCTCCGCCACGTGCCTAACCAAGTGGGACATCCATCCTCGGTGGCATCTGCGAGAGCCGTCGGGCGGAGATGTATATCGTCGAATCCTGGACCCGAAGATCGCTACCAGCCTTCGGGGCCGGCCGAAAAACAACGCCCAACCTATACCAGCGAGTATGACAGTCCAGGCCACCAGTCAAGCCGGAAGCTGCCAGAGTTCTGCCACTCATCCTCAAAACAGTCGGCCAAGGCGCCACAGCCGATCATCTGCAAGTCAATACAGGACGACTCCGGCCAGCTTCACGTGCGACGCCGTCGTACACAAAAGAGTCCGCCAAACAAGACAATGACCCTTGGGTCTGGGAAAACGACTGGGGTGCGGGCAAGTGGACGGAAGACTCAACCAAGTATACGAAGAAGGCGGTCTCAATGGGAGCTATCAAGCGATGAGGAGACAATGCTTCCTGTAGCAGAAGTCGAAGCGGGGGCGAGAGCTCCGGGCAGATGCAGCAAATGCCATGCTGTTGGTCATAGAAAAAACTCAAAAGCGTGCCCTTTGAGGTACTTGGATTCAATCGCACAATCAGAGGGCGAAATTCAGGAGCAATGTATTGTAGTCAAACCGTAACAAAGCGTAAGAAAAATAGATTGATGGATCAGTGGATGTTGGTAATCGCAGCCGCTGAGTTTGCTACAGTATGGCAGCGCAGTCTAATGTGGACCGTCCAATGTTAGAGCTCAATGTAGTGCAACTGGCCTCACCGCCTAGTGGGTTGTGGGTCACTAGCAACAGCTTGTGAACCAATAGGAAGCTGCAAAAAGTGTAGCACCCGTAAGACGTAGCACTCGTATCAATTCGATGTAGCACCCCTATCAATTGCCTTGCAAATCATAATCTGCCACGATGCCACCAACACACTACCTGTTCAACAGTGCAATCAATGTTGTGTCTAGATTTCTCTCTCATTGACCGGCTTTGAGAACATGCCGTCTCGGCTGGACACTTTATGTGCCCGCTAAGCCATGCATGCTCACTACTTTTGACAACCCAATAGCCTGGTCTGTTGAGGCTCCAGTCCATGAGATCTCCAGTGAAATTGATTGGTCTGCCTGAGATCTACGCTGCATAATCATGATAATTCGGGTTTCGAGACAATACATGGCTGCCAGCGCCCTCCTCCTCCTTAATCACTAATCTCACGGAATTGAAGCGGACTATCTTATGAGGCTTCTGTAGTGTGGAGAGGAAATTGAACATAGTTGTCAAATTCGTCCCACTTGAGAAAGAACAATCCTCGCAAATCCGCATCCTTGAGAACCTTGCAATCAGCCTTGTGCCCATTCTCCTTCCATCCAGCCACCTGGCAGGCCTAATTACACTCACATTAGCATCTCCGTCAACACAATCCCCGGAATGATTTTCAATCGCCGTCTTACCTTGTCGCAATACCAGAACGAAGAGCACTTGCTGCAACGTAGCAGAGAGGCTGCCTTTTTACTGCACCCGTGACACATTTTCATATTGTCAATCTTCGTTGAGAACTGTTGCACCTTGTCATTCAACGCCAGCAATTTATCTAGTGATAGAGGAAAGATCTGCGTGACATCGCGTTCAGTAAACAAACATGAGTCAAGCTCAATGATATAGGTTGGGTTGGCAAATTATCGTGGTAATCTTACCTTAATCATCCGAGGATCCTCATGACGGATACCTGGCTCCCCAAACCTGAATACGTGACGTTTTGCGTAGAGGATGGCGACTGTGTATCCCTTCCGATATTGGTCAGGTGTCATTTCACTGCCTAGTCCATTTGTATAGAAGTGTAGTGGAATTTTCCCACCGCTAACGTCCTTGACCTCTATCTCTAGATGATGGAGCGTGGTGAAGTCAACAATCTCGCCCAAGAAGCACCAATGGCGTCGTGGTCGGTAAGTACCAGTGTCGCCGCTCTCATAGAAGTCCGCATCAACGCCTTTCTCGTCTGGGAGGTCAATGAACCTGAGGAAGGCCAAGCGGCTCCGCGGATTCGCCAGCTGTCTAGGGGCTGTTGTCTTCTCCCTCCTCCAAAGCCAGTCTTCCAAGTCGCTCGGTCCAAGGCCTGGAGGCTCTTCGTCCACTTTCGTCTTCCACTTCATTGAGAATCCGTATAGCTCGTACTTCGACGGGTCCTGTGCTAGAGCTCCGTACTTAATAGCTTGCGTGCTGTCACCGCCAAGCGTCGACTTCCACACGGACGCGGCCCTTTCCGCCAAGATGCGTCCTCTTGCCAAGTCGCTGTTGGCGATGACGAGCTGAGCGGCATTGACAACGGCCTGCGCGAAACCAACATCCTCTCGTCCTTGCTCGCTATAGAGACGTACCTGTCGATCCAAGTAGCCGAGGGTCCGCAGTGGGGATACCAACAGTCCCTCTTCTGTGCCGAGCTGGTCGATGACACCGTCCAAGCGGTGAATCTCCTCCAGTCTCCTGTCACTTTCCTGGCTCTGCTCTGGCGGTAAGGAGCAGAGACGGCACAAACATATAAAGCCAAATCTTTCCAGAAGAATCTTCTGCCGGGTTTTCCTGTTCTTCAAAGGACTCAAATAGGTTAGCGTAATTTCCTCGCCTTTGTCAATATCTCTCAAAGCATGCACGGTGTGTCGTTTGATCGTGTCGTTCCAGTTCTTCTGAGCGTTGTTATCGCAGGCGTGGTTGATGCGGCACGCTTCTAGGAAAATACCCCCTTTATCTCCGACGGCTTCAGCCGGCAAGGAGTTTGTTCGAAAGATCCCGAGACACTGCTCAGTGGTATTCTTATATGGGTGGATGTTGTGCATGGATAGGAAGGCTTGCCGTTGGTGTTCGCTGAGGGCGTCGACTTGCTGGCGGATGGAAGTTCCTAGCCGCTCGCTGCTGACTTGTTCACTGAGTGTAATGACGGCTTCTTCGGAAAGAATTCGCGTGCCCTTGGAGATCTTTTCGGTTGCGAAAAGACCTTTACCTTTACCCACGGCGTCCTGCAACGCATACATGGAACTGTTCGCCGTGCTCTGCGTTTTTCTGTCTCCTGTTCCCTCCGAATTTTCACTATTCCCGCTTGCCGTGGAAATTGCCACAGTGAACTCGGACAAAAGCTTTGTCTCGTCCTGATTGTAGTCAATCGTGATCATCCCAGATATGGCTTGAGGCAACAGGCCGAGCAATCCGAATACCTTGTCGTGGGGCAGATCACACTTGGCAGATCCGGCCCAGCGGCACAAGTCGGCCAACGCTGTGCCCTTCAACCCATCTTCCCTGTTAGACAAAACTCCTGACCTCTGCCACTGTCCAATGGAGTTCAGCAAATGTAGACACGGCGAGATTTCGTTCACTAAGTGGGAATTCAAAGTGCCATCGTCTAAGAACTTCTTGCAAAAGATATCGGCGAGTGTTAACACCGTCTGAACCGACACACTTGAATTGCCCCAGCGGAGCGTAGAAGAGCGAGGACTGACGGCTAGTTCCTGAATTATCCATAGCCGACTCCAATACGGATTCTGAAAAAGGCGAAGAAGTGCCATAGCAACAAGATCGCGAAAATGTGGCGGTCCAAATTCGTCTTCATCATCCGAGTCTGCCCACCACTCATTGTCAAAATATAAGACGTCGCTGGAGAAGAAGTCCTCCAGCTCGTCATAGTCATGATCGGACTCCCACGCCCTCACGTCGATTCCCAAAGCTGCTTCCAATGTTCGTTTGTCGTGGGCCGCAAGAATTGTACCACAACAGCGAAGCTTATCAAGTGTTTCCTCGACCCAAGAATTCAGACCTGTGCTACTCATCTCATCTTCTCCGAGCCATACCGTCACAGCGAAGGACTGGCCAAAGATTTCTCTTATCCTCATGACGTGCGCGTTTCGCTCGTTGACATCGTCCTGATTGATGCAAACCGCGTCGACCCAGATCTTACACAAAGGTCTAGACCGCAGGCAGTCGATAGCAGCGGCGAGGTTCGTCCCAACGACAACGGGCATCCCGTTAATAGTGATGGTTTTCGTCTTTTCCGGGCTACCCCGCATGTAGCTAATTGCTGTATAGTCGCCCCATGTGAACCTAGCAACAGTGCGGAAGACGTCTGAGGCTGCTGACCGTGGTTCAATCTCAAGCTGCTCGCACCAGGCGTCACACACCTGGCTACTGCTCCATTGTGTAGGATGTTTGGTCCGAAATCTTACATATTCCGGCTTCCAGTCGTCCAAAGATACGTGTTCAAGCGTGAGGCGCGCTGGACCAAGACCCAGAATGCGATCTAGGCGGCCGCTCAAGTCATCGGGTCTCGAGGAAGTCTCGAAGGACAAAACTCGAATCTCATTGCGAGAAGCGTCGAGAGGCTTATATTGAATGCGTTGCAAGGGAGGGTCAGGGGTTGGATCCATCCTGAAAGTAAACAGATCCGGCTATAACCCGCAAATTGTGCTCGTTGATGTACAATTTCTTGATAAGGGTCTGGAATGGGCTGATGGAAAGTGCAAAAATTGCAAACACATGGCTGTTGGATTGGCACAGAACCTATCGATTCATCCAACTGAGACGGGCACTGCTAATGGCTGGCGTCATGTTTTGGGCCTGATGCGACACACCAACCAGAGAATTGCCCACACCAAGATTCGTTGATACCCAACAGACATTATAACTACAATGTAAACAAACGTATGTAGGTATAATGCACGTTTATTTTGCTTGCCATGTCGCCATTAACAGACGTACCAGATGCCGTCTGGGATTACACAGACCCTGGTGGCACCTACCGCCCCAATGAACCCCCTACAACCACCTACGGAACATCGTTCTCACCACTGGAGATATCCCATCGCGAGCCCATTGTACACAGCCTCCCGACAACACCACTGGCAATATTTAAGCAATTTATTCCAGAGTCTCTTGTGGAAAATGGGTTGAATATACAAATGAGGGCATTTGTATGTTTCGGGGCCTGTTTGTAAGCAATCTCGCTCTGAAAGATGGACACCTACATCTCTCTCAGAGGTCTACACCATGATTGCCATCCTCCTTACAATGCAGAACTATCCAGAGACTTCAATCAAGGCCTACTGGACCTCAAAGCACGTGGTCTACCCCTTCACCCGCCATATGGGGCTTTGCCGATTTGAAGCTCTTCTCCGTCATGTCAAGATCTATCCTTCTACGGAGAAAGAGACGTATCCACGTCTGAACGAGTGGTCTAGTCATATCCAGCAAGCCATGGCCAACACATACACTCCCGGTTCTCATGTGGCTGTTGACGAATGCATCCAGGGGTTTACTGGCCGGAGTGCACTTAAGACTACCATTCCAAATAAGCCAACTCCAGTAGGCTTTAAGTTATGGGCCTTGGCTCGGGCTGGTCCCTTTCTTAGGTGGATATGGCATGTCCCTGGTAAGGGACACGTGGGCATAAAGAAGCGTAAAACAGCAGAGAGTCTCAATCCAACGCAACAGGTGGTTGTACATCTCCTAGACAAGCTCCCAAATGCACCATATCACATCTTCCTTGACAATCTCTTCATCTCCCCTAAGCTTTTCAAGATGCTAAGACATAAAGGCATAGGCACCTCCGGGACCAGTCGGATAAACTCTGGTATCTTTTCGGAGCTTGTAGATGAGAAGAAGAAGCCAGATCCAAAGAAACCTTGGGGTTGGATCCTGACAGTCCCAACTCAAGATGGCCTCGTCAATCAATTTGCATGGAAAGATGCTGAGATTGTCCTCTTTCTTAGTACGGTCTTCGCAGAAACAGACACCGTATTGGTAAATCGACGAAGGCCTGCTAAGAACAATACCCAAGCCAAAAAAAAAAAGATCTGGGAGGAGTTTTATGGAGAATATGAGAAGGTACTACCTATCCCAACAGCAATTAATGAATACAACCATAATATGGGTTATGTTGACGTTGGTGATCAGCTTCGGGCTTCGTACAACTGGGGGCATCGCTGGTGTAGAGGAGTCTGGCAACCACTTACCTGGGGGTTCCTGCTAGCAGTTGTCGCTGTTAATAGCTATCTCTTAGATAGAGACTTTGGGAATTGGTCAAAGAAAGCTACTGGGAAGGAGCCTCGTTCTCACATTGAGTGGAGGGGAGACCCTTGCAGCTCAACTCTTTGATACGTACGCAGCCCAATCAAATTCTAGGAAACTAGGTAGGCCAGGCCACTTTGAGGACCTCCGAAATGACACTATTGAGATTGGTCAACATGTACAGGGAAATAGAGGGAAACAAGCTCGTTGCGTGGTTTGTAAGGTGATGGAGAAGAAGAAAGTGGTGGTGCTGGGAGAGGTGGGGGCGGGGATGTTGAATTCGCAGGCTGGTGCCCCAAATGTCCGTTCGGGCTGTTTGACCTGCGATGTACTCGTGCCACGCCCCCACTCTTTTGATTCCCTCTTCGCCTGCACCCTCGGAGAGGGTTAGGGTTAGGGTTTACACCCTCTCCGCCTTGAGGGCCTTGAAGACCTTGGTAGGACATAGCACATGCTGGGATCAAGCATAGAAATAATGTGGAGGGCTCTGGGGCTGGAGGGCTCCGGCTTTCAAAAATAATGCTTGGAACCATTCCCAGCCTCGGAGCGTCCAGGCTTCTAAAAACAATGGCTGGAGCTTGGAGCGCGTTCCGGCCTCGTACACACCATGTGTTGCGTGCTGAGCATGCGTTGTATAATACTGAGATGAGCCAAACAGCACGACACGCATAATTGACAAATTTTGGTTTGAGGCCACAAAATTGCCATGTATTGAACAATTGTAAAAATTTTTTTTTAAAAAAAACCAGTAATTCAGACGAGATGCAGCACGTCCATGCCCGATGACGAATATCTCCCGACCAAGCAAGAGCTGACGGTGAAGCGCACGCACCGGCAAGGCAGACGGGCGACCCAGAGCCACTTGTGGATGCTGGTGAGCCGCCGCAAGTCGAGCTCCTCCTCAACACAGGCCGTGACATGCTGACCGACAGCGCCCAGTCACCAGACCCTTCGCGGTATGTCTTGGGCAACAGCGCCAGGAGCTGATCGCGATCGTCTCGGGGCGGGACAGCGTGTTACTCAAAGGAGCCGGATAGAAGGCAGAGAGATTCGGATAAAATCCAAAGGAAAACAGGTGTAAACCATAACAAACATTATTCAGCCGAAGGCTGTATATACATTAGTTCTTAAGTTTTCCCCCAAATAATGAGGGTTTGGTGCTGACAGGGATCTTTAAAGTTTCTTGACATCTGATTGGTCTCAGCATTTTCCAAAACGTAACTCAACTGGATGATCAATATCGAAAAATGGGTCCATTCTCACACCAGCTCCTGACTGTCACACCGGTACTTTTGAGCATCACGTATGGCAACACAACCCGCCTTATGCAGTTGCTTTCATCAACAATGAGTCCAATGACTCAACGAGGACCCCAGGCCGGTATGGTTTCCTTCGTGTGCGTTCGCTGTGGCGAGGAGAAACCAGCGGAAGACTTCCTTGGAAAAAGGAAGGCGGGTGGGTACACCAGAAGCTGCCTAAGCTGCCGGAATCAGCGCGCCTCTCATGTTGGTCTTATCTCCCAGTCTGCAAGATGTTCAATGCTGATCAATTGAAGTACTCCAGGTCCAAAAGCGTGACCCAGACACTGAGGGGCGTCGCGGTCCGTCCTTCCTCGCCCGACAGATCTGCGAAGAGAACTGACCAAGAAGCTGGCTTATCGCCTAGGCAGAAAATATCTGACACCCGGCCTTCATCTTCAAATAGTTTACGAGGACGCCACACAGTGAGGAGGTCTTCCTTCGAGGACTCGATGAACCAACCACGTATAGTTCTGAGGACGCCATTGCCGCCAACCCAACAAAGTTCAGGGCTATTCCGGGCACTGGCTCCCTCACCTCCCTTGCATCAGACAACCCATCCGATCGTCTCGCCGTCTGATGCAGCCACCACCCGAAGCAGTGCAGCGAGTATGGATCACGCTTACTTGGCAACTAGATACCACAAGAGTGGGAAAGACTCCCAAGATGACCCTTCCACGGCTAAGGCGAGGGTCAAGCTGGCCGCTATCCAGCGCGACCATCGTTCACGACGCCGCGAAGGGGAAACGGTATCACTGACGCCCACAATATCCCAGCTGCGCAACTCTCATGGTTCGGAAGTTGCTGGAGAAGGTATCTACCCTTGTGCTGTGGCTGGCAGTAGATTCTTCGAGCTGACCAGGAACATAGACGCGCGGACGGGTGGGTTTCAAGTTGGGGACATGATATCTGAGGAAGGAGACAACAGGGACCAGTTCTCAGAGTCCGGTATTGACGCTGAAGACTATGCCAACATACTGCTTTCGCCCGCTCGACCACGCCGGTATCTCGAGCAATTGGGGATTGAGCAGGACTCTGAACCGGGTGAGGAAGATGAGGACGGTGACAGGGACAATGATTCTGTGGATAGAAGCCCTCTTCGCCGTCGGCCGCTGCAGCCGTCCGGACAGCCAAGGCGTGGCCGCCGAGGTCCCGCTCCAGGAAGCGCGTTCTTATCTCGTCGACGAAGATGTCAATGAGACTATCGGTACCTACAGGAAATACTTGGAGAGGAATGGCCATGAAGATATAACCTACCTCGAGTACCTGCAATCGTACAATCTCAAGACGTGGAGGAGACTCGCTGCTCAGGCGAAGAAGAGGGTCCTGTCTTACTTCCCTCGATATAGGTCCATGGAGTCATCCCCCCAGTTTAATGACTTCTGCCGTGTCAAATTGATGATGGCTCATCCGCATCGCTCTCCAGAGGAGTTGCTCACTGTGGGCGGGCAGCAGGTCGATTCCTTCGCGGCTGCGTACAGGTTTTGCAGAGAGCAGCACCGTGACATCCATGCGGACGATCATTATGGGGAGCCAGATACAAATGAATTGAGGGCAGAGGACGACGAATTTGAGCTTGAGGTCCAGGAAGAACCCACTGTGGAGGAGGACTGGCATGAACTCGCCCGCATGCTTCCCGACCGCCCGCTGGAGGAAGAGGATATCGACATCCTGGGCCGCCGAGACATTGACATCAATTATGATTGGACCCCACACATTGGACGGTATACTGATGATGGTATTCTCAAAGGCGACTACTGGAAGCAACGCAAAGCGGCAAACCGCCTTGGCCTAGATGTGGATCATCAGCCCTTGGAAGCCCGCGACTCTCTAAATCGAGATCAGCGCCTAGTCTACGATACGGTGATGGACCACTTTTTGACCCAGGAATCTTCTCAGTTGTTACTTCATGTAGATGGTGGAGGTGGTACCGGGAAGTCATACCTCATTAATTTGCTCTCCGCGCACCTCCAAGCCGCTGCTGCCGGGAGAGGGACACCTGTTTGGCGTGCCGCGCCCACTGGCGTCGCGGGAAATCAGATATCGGGCACTACTTTGCACTCCCTGTTACACCTTCCAATCAACAAGGACTTCAAGCCCCTCTCGCCCACTGACATGGCCCAGCTCCAGAAGAAGCTGAAGGACATCAACTACCTGATCATCGATGAGAAGAGCATGCTGGGACTGCGACAGCTTTCTTGGATCGATGACCGCCTGCGCGAGGCGTTCCCGAGTAGGAATGAGGAGTTCTTTGGTAGTCTTAACATCCTTCTGGTTGGCGACTTCTTTCAACTACCACCCGTGCTACAGAAGCCGCTGTATTACGATAAAGAGGTATAGGGAGTAGAGATCAAAGGCAGGAACGCATATAGACGCTTCGATAAATCAGTCTTCTTGAAGGTTGTCCAACGGCAACGGGGCGACGATCAGAAGGCGTTTCGCACAGCTCTCGAGGAATTGCGGCTCCTCCAACTGTCAGTCGAGTCCTGGAAACTCCTTTCCGGTCGAGTACAGGCGAAGCTAGATGATCAGGAGGTCGCCAGGTTCGCCAACGCCTTGCGAGTATACACCACGAAAGATAGGGTGAACGAATATAACCACTACCACCTCGACCGCCTCGGCCGGCCAGTCATTCAGGTCAAGGCTAAGAATGTCGGCCTTGGCGCGGCTGCGGCGCCTGATGACAAGGCGGGCAACCTTGCGAAGCAGATCCCTATATGCATTGACGCCCGTCTGATGCTGACGTCTAACCTTTGGCAGCCAGTTGGCCTCTGCAACGGCGCTCGCGGTACCGTTTACGATATCGGCTGGGCACCGGGGGCTGACCCAGTCCAAGACCCTCCCTGTGTTATCATGATGGAGTTTGACAAGTATAGCGGACCGGTGTTCCTGACCACCCCTGATGGCAGAAAGATCGTCCCGATTCTTCCAGTAGACAGGGACTTCCTCATCGGAAGCACTCTCGGCACTCGCATCCAGTTTCCCCTGATCGTATGCTACGCCATTACTGTTCACAACTCGCAAGCATCACTGAAGATGTCATCGTGACAGATCTCTCCTGCCGGGACTTTCAGACTGGTTTAAGCTACGTAGCTGTCTCGCGTGAAAACGCTCCAGGGCCTGATGCTGGATGCTCCTTTGATCGTAGTCACCTGTTTTACGAGTCTCCACCAGAGGGTATGAAGATGAAGACAAGTCGCAGAGCATCACTGAAGATGTCATCGTGACAGATCTCTCCTGTCGGGACTTTCAGACTGGTTTAAGCTACGTAGCTGTCTCTCGCGTGAAAACGCTCCAGGGCTTGATGCTGGATGCGCCCTTTGATCGTAGTCACCTGTTTTACGAGTCTCCACCAGAGGGTATGAAGATGAAGATGAGGGATGAGCGGCATAGGAGACGACAGGTCCTTACACGGAATCCATATAGGACAGACCACGGCTCTGCATAACTAGATAGCTAGCTAAATGTAATGGCTTAATAGTTGCTTGGCCCAAGGACTCCCAGCCTTCGGATGATCGTACCCCTTGCACCCACAGCTCTAACGTGCAAGGGGTGGCGTAGTATTTTAACTTGTCCAGTTCAAAAAAACTCGTAACTATCAGAAGCAAAATCATCAACACATTATTGTCCACCGCTTCCTACAGCTCCCCATCGGACATGAAGTGCGACCCTCCAGCGCAGCGCCACCCGCCCGCCTGGCGAATCCATTCATATCCCACTGGGCATCGTCCTTGCATCTGCAGCTTCTTCCTAGTTTCGGCTTCCTTCTTCCGCTCTTCTTCTTCTTTGATGAGCTCCTGGATGATGCGCTTCCGGAGCGCGTCATCCCGCGTCTCAACCTTGAGCTTCTGCTTCCTCTTGTACTCCGCTTCGCGCTGTCTCTCAGCCTGCGCGTCGCGCTGCAGCTGATTCCAGACCTCGTCACTCACACCCGCGTCACAAACCGCAGCTTTTGCACCGTTAGTGGAAGAAGCAGCGGTCTTAGTGGGCTCCGGTCCGTCCGCGGGCGGCGGCCCGTCGTCACGAGCATTGTCTTTGGAGACCGGCTGCGAGGTTTTCTGGGCAGAGACCAGAGAGACTTGAGGGGCCACGTTGGAACTCTTCATCGGACACATCTGTTGCAAAAATGTCGCTTTTGATGGCGCATGCAACATCTGGCGTGACCGACTCTCCCGCTCTATGGCCATGGCTTCCACTTCTGCCTTGACAATGGCTTCGGTCACCGTAATGGTACCGTCCGCCTCAGAAGTACCTGCCTTCATCGCGGCCTGAAAGATGGATCTCGCCAGCGTCTCAACGTCTCGTGCGTTTCCCCAGCCCGGAAGCTTAGACAGACGCTCAAGCAGTCGGCAAACCTCAGTTTGGAACTCAGCAGCCGGTGTCTCCAGGCAGTCGAGCGCCATATTGCCCTTACCACCCTTCACGATGGAGGCCTTCTGATTCAGAAAGTTCTTGCCCAGCAGCTCGAAACAGTCCGCTGGTGGCAGGCTGTTGAAGTCGAGGACCTCGGAGAAGCGGCTCGTGAGTCCGGGGTTCACGGCTAAGAGGGCATTCACGTCGTTTTCGTACCCGGCGAGAATAACGATGAGACGCTTGCGATACCGCTCCTTTGTGATGCAGTCCACAAGCTCGTCAAGAGCCTCCTTGGCAAACTGGCCCTCGCGCAGCCGGTAGGCCTCATCGACGAGCAGCACCGCACCAAGGGCCTTGTCGAGCAGCTGCCGCACCTTGGGCCCCGTCTGCCCGACGTACTGCCCGACGAGGTCCGACGCCGAGCAGTCGTGCACTTTGCCACTAGCGAGGAACCCTGCGTCGTAAAACACTTTGCCCATCTTCCGCGCTGTCGTCGTCTTGCCGGTGCCTGGTGGGCCGCGGAAGATGAAGTTGAACGGCACGTGTTCTTTGGGATCCAAGCCAAGGTTCTTAGTCGTGCGGGCCGTCTGCTGATAGCCCTGGAGCATGGCCATGATGCGCTCGCAGCCAATCGTGTCGCAGAAGAGCTGCGCTACATTGGTCTCGGCATTCTCTGTTCGGCCGTGATCCTCGTCAAAGTCGAGGGCTTCCAAGGTGGACACTCGTAGGGTCTCACGAGCCATCAATCGCGTCTGGTGACGAGCCTTGGCACCGTTGAGGAGAATATCTACCTCACCAGCGTTGCCAAAATTGGGACGACTGCGTGCGCGCTCGATTATATCCAGCGCGACCTTTTTAGCAGTTTGAGTCACCCCAAAGCCTTGCTGCTTGAGCTTCAGGTCCAGGATCTTGCTTATATCGACCTGGGTAAAGTCTTCAAACGTAAACGCGGTGCTGAGCGGAAACCGTCGGCTGAGTCCAGGATTGACATTTTGGAACATTTCCTCCATCTGGTCCCGGTATCCTAGGAGGAGAACGCAGCGATTATCACCTGGGGTGCTGTGAACGTTGGCGACGACGGTGTCCACCACGGCCACCTTGTAAGGGTCCGAGAAGCCGCCGCCGCCTTTTGACGCAGCGCCGCCACCATAGAGCCCGTAGGCTTCGTCAATGACCAGAACCTTGCCTACCGTCGCAGCGAGGATGCCATTCGTCTGCTTCTCAGACTGTCCGATCACGGCGCCGACAAAGTCGGAGGGATTCTTGACAACAACTTCGCCGTTGGACAAGAGGCCCAAGTCCGCGAGTACCTCGCCGTAGAGCTTGGCAATGGTCGTCTTTCCCGTCCCGGGATTACCCAAGAAGACGCGATTTAGGCTATACTCGATGATGGGCTCCTCGTTGAGCTCCCGTTGATAGTTCACCGTGACGCTGTCGACGAGCGACTTGATCGACTCCTTGACGGATTCCAGTCCGATCAGCTCCTGAAGCTTGACCCACGCCTTGGACTTCATAAGGGCATTGGTCGGTTCAAGGCCCAGAAAGTCTTCCTTTGTGAGCAGCAAGTCGTCAGGTCGAGATCCTTCGCGCCTCTCTACCCGCAACCTGTCGCTCTGCCGTCTATAGATGACGCTCAGCAGGTTCTCTACCGCGCGGGCGTTGCCAAAGCCTTCTTTCCCTCGCGCGCGACCGACTCTGCAAGTGGCGATCCGGCAGTAGAGACCCTGCAGTCCCTCTTCTACCTTCATACGGCCACTGTACTTGGCATCAATCTTAGACCCCATGATCTTCAGGAGCTCCTGATCGGTGTAGTCCTCGAACTTGACCTCGAGCGGGAAGCGGGACGGGATGCCAGGGTTGTGGGCAAAGAACGACTCCATCTGTTTGGCGTAGCCGGCGAGGACAAAGCAAATCTTGGACCGCTGGTTCTCGACCTCGGCGAGCAGAAAGTCGAGCACCGCGGACCCGCCCTGGCTGTTGCCCGACGACAGCTGGTATGCCTCGTCGATGAAGACGACGCCGCCGCCAGCGTTGAGCATGTCGTCAAGGAGCTTCTGGCAACCTGTGACGCCCATATTGGCGAGCTTGGCGCCGGTGACCTCCTCGAAGCGGCTGCCGGCGATGACGCCGGTGGTGGTGAGAAACTTGGCATATAGCCTTGCGACCGTAGTTTTCCCTACATCACACTGTTAGATTTCCAGTTCGTAACCATTGCTCTTAGAGTGCGGGCTGTAGATGTGTATCAAAGGAAGAGAATCACTTACCAGTGCCAGGATTTCCAAGAAAACTACATCCGAAACGCTCATTCTTAGTCGACACGCCCTGCCGAGTGGCTGTATCGACTGTTGTCTTGATGTTAAGAAACTCCTTCTTCACCGCCTCCAAACCAATCATCTCCATCAAAGTGTCCAATGTCTTATTAGAGGCACCTTCATCTCGCTTCAGGCATTCCCACTCATATCTTGCAGAGCCAGGCTCCAAGCTGAGTGTCCGGTCGAGTCCCGGAGTGCTCTCGGAGGGACTCTGTCCTTTAGTGCCCACAGAACTGTGTTTCCCTTTCTCCTGAGCCTTTTTGATAGACTCCTGGCGCTTTTTCGTCTCCTGTAGCTCAGCCAGAGCCTCCCGCTCACGTTGTAGGCTTAGCTCTTGATCCTCTGCTTCCCGCTGACATTCGTCCTGTAGCTTCAGATGCGCCATTTCATCCTGAATGGCGAGAAGCTCATGTCTGTAATCTTCTTGCCTCTTCAGTCTCTTTTTCTCAATTTCTAGGTCTCGCTTCGCGCGACGCTTGATGTTCTCTTCCTCTCGCACGCATTCCAGGCATCGCGTAGGAGCCTGCCCGCATCGGACTTTGTACGCGTGCTGCTTCTGGCACGTCTTTTCCACGAGCTCGCCACATTCAAGGCTGCCGTGGTCCGTCACACGATGGCACCTGCGATGACACTTGTGCACGCCACATTTCATCATAGCGCCGCAGGGCTCGGCACAGCCGCCGTCTGGGCACTTGAGATCAAAGTCCTGAGGGGTTGAAAGCGTTGCGGTGCGATCTGGGTGCCGCTCACAATACACCGGAAGGCCGTCTTGTAAATAGCATTTCTCCTTCATACAGTGAAAGAAAGGCTGCCAGCAGTCGGCAGCATGACGCGAGGCGAGGAATGTGTCCATGTTCCCGAACATAATGATGCCATTTCGAGCTCTGGACAACAGCACATTCAGGCGTTGAGGGGATTTCATGAAGCCAATATCTCCGTTGCTGTTGCTGCGGGTAAGTGAAGCAACAACAATATCGCTCTCCTCTCCTTGATAGTTATCTGGGATAGTGTTAGTCTCGCATCAAATTAAATATCGATTCAGGTACAAAATCGCACCAATTGTTGATAGGCGTATCTGGGTCTTTCCGAGTTTCGCCGCAGCAGTTGTGACCAGACCTGCACGGATGAGCTCATGCGAGTCAAGGTCGCTCAGCACCGGGTCATTGTCGCGACTCAGCATGTCCCGAAGAAGCCGCAGCTGGCCCAAGTACGGCGTTAGGATAACAATGTTCTCCGTCTTGTAGCCTTGCTGTGCCAAAAGTTTCACCGTCTTCAGGATCATCTGAGCCTCGAACTTGTTCTCTTTGCTCGACGTTTGGTTCGCGTCCAGGCGGTCGCCAAGGTCGTTGGCGCTGCTTTCAGGCTCGTGGTGATTGACAAATGTGACTCTGTCACGGAGGCCTCGTATCTGCGGTCTATTGAGCGTCTTTGCTCCGTCTTTCAGGTCCGGGTATGTCATGAAGCGGACGAGCTGTGAAATTTCGGGATGCATTCGATGCTGCTTGTGGAGTGTGCTGTGCTCTTGCCCTGCCAAGATGAGTCTCTCAAAGAGTGACCTGTTGAGGTCGTATCCGGCACCTTTCTCAACACTCAAGGCGTAGTTTTTGCACTTAGGCCGTAGCTGTTCGTGATCTCCAATCAGAATCAGGCCTTTGGTCGAGGTGCTCAGTGCGGTGAGAACATGAGCTTCCAAAATTTCACCAGCTTCCTCGACCAAAATGTATTCGGGCTTGGCCGCCTTGATCAAGGATGAGTACTTGGCTGCGGCAGTGGTCGTGCACCCAATAATTCTTTTTGTCTTGATGAAGGAGCATCGTGATTCATTGAACAGGGAGTCAATCTGGGTCTGTGTGTTGTTGAACCGTTCGATGTAGCCGTGTAGAGCTTCAATGTGTTCTTCCCGAATGGCCTCGGTCCACTTGCGACTCCAGACAAGTCTCTGTTCCTTGTTGTACTTCCAAATATTCCAGCAGTCTGCATCAACCTCTCGCGAGAGATTTCCTGGCCCTTTGTTACTCTGCCATCGGTCGAGGAGATAACCAGTCTGCATCGCCGCACCATTTCGGCCAGTGATTGTAAACTCGTCCTCTTCATGCGGTATCTGGAATGCACGCCAGAAGAGCTGCGACTCTTGGTCGTCAGTGAGCTCAAGATAGTCAATGATTTCTTCTAGGGAGGGTCGCTTGGCGACCTTGTTAAATGCGTTTTCAACATCCTCTCGAAGACTCCTGAGCTCGTCTTTAAGCGTGTAAAGCAACGTTCTGTGCTCGGAGATTCCAGATGGGCGCGCGCGCGACTGCAAATCAAAAGACAGCTTGGCTGTAGCGGCTGAAGATTTTGATCCAAGTCGTGTTATAATTTTCTCGTCAATTCCTATATTCAAGAGATCTTCCAGGAATTGATCGAGCGCGTGGTTCGTGTAGGAGAGGACGAGGATCCGCCCAGACGAACCTTCTAGAAGCAGCTTAGCTGCGAGCGCGCCGACAAAAGACTTTCCCGTGCCTATATTTGGGAATCAATAGTTAGTAATGAGGCTCATTCCGGAATAAATTATTGGCATCAATATTCTAGCTCACCAGGTGGTCCTTGGATTACGGCAAGCGGGCTCTGTAGCGCCGTTACTAGAGCTCTAGCCTGCGCCGCGTCTATGTGGTAGCTTCGGCCGGCAATCTCTAAATGGGTCCCATCTGGGTTGTGTTCTCTAATTTTCCGAATCTCGGCTTGCAGTTTTGCGGGTATCTCAAACCTCTGCTCCACATCGCCATCCTCCATCTGCAGCAGATGCTTGTCGAGTGGCAGCTCCGTGATTTCTCGAAGGCGTCGGAGGATAGGTTCATATGCGAATACAGGAGTGTCTATTAGAATAAACTCCAAATTCTGCGACTGCGCAGCGTTGCTCAAGGCCTTCTTCATGGTTTCAGAGGAACAGAATGAGAGACTGAGCAGTGGAGGATCTCTGACGAGGTCGTCAATGTTGCGGAGCGCAAAGGCAAAACCAATGATAGTGCGGTTCGAGGAGACGGCTCCAAACGCCTGATGGGGCAAGAAGTTTCGGTTTTCAGTTAAAAACTTCTTTCGCTGGGCAGCCGGCAGCTTGGTAAGCCTCTCGAGCCCGGAACCGACGCTGACTTGAAGGGCGCACTGCTGGGCTCGCCCCTCATCACCAGTGTCGATGCCAACCGGCACGAGATTTTTTAGGATTTGGCTTCGCCTCTTGCCTTTTTGTTTTCCTGTGGCGATAGCAATATCGTCACGAAGCTCTGCCAGCATGTCCTCGCGGAGAAGACGAAACTGGTTGTCAAGGTGCCTGGCAGTCCTCTGAGCTGGGTCAGACTGTGATATTTCGACAGCCTGTCGATAGAATGGTGGGATTGTCGAAGAGAGCTCACCACTGCTTGGGTAGATGGAAATCTGTCGGAAATCTGTAAAATCGTTGTCGTGTCTCCCTCCAGGGCCATCAACATCGTCTAAGTTGTTGGACGAGGATCTCGTCTGAAGAACCTTTTGGATGCGGTAGACAAGTTCGCGTGTCTTGGAACCGGGACTTTCCGTAAACTGACGTGTGTTGATGGCGTTTTCAATGTCTCTGGTCATCTCAGCGAGCTCTGGTCCAGGATAGGTGACAACCTCAAAACATAGCCCTACAAAAGCTTCTGCGTCCTTGTCGGCAAAGCTACCAGCGACGTAGTGCTTGTGGATGGCATTCCATGCAGTTGGCGGCTGCAAGGCAGCAACCATAAGCTGATATAGGAGCGTCCCCTCACATAGAGCCTTGGCCTCGGTCTGGCAAAAGTATTGCAAAAACGGCAGGACATGGTCAGAGATGAACTGGAGGCTGGCGCTGGCTCGCACGCTGGATTTGACGACGGTAAGGCCAGATGGGCTCGCAAGGATGGCCTCCAGACACGCTGATGGAGACGTTTGGACTCTGGCAGCTTCGAAGAATACCCCCGCTTCGTGAGGAGTTGAGACCGATCGTTTTCCGTGTAGAAAAGAATTGAAGATTTTTTTCAGGCGGACGGCACGTACACCATCACTCGCCATTGCTTTCATCGTGATCAAGGACACCAAGCTGTATGTTTTCAGCAACTGGCAGACTTGAGGAAATTTGCAAATTAGTCTAATGATGAAAAGTTGTTTCGTTTGTAGTCGTGTGGGAAAGGTAGACATTGGCGGACAGGCTGTGACGGGTGGTGTAAAGGGACGTGCTGCATTGTGACTGGAGCGGTCGGGTGCCTGCAGGTCTTGCAACGCATACATGGCTGCCTTATTGACCCTATTTCGTTTGTAATTGGGCGCGTAACATTCACCGAGATTGGTCTCTACTCTTCTAGTATTCACTTTTTTCTGTCCCTCCCCTCTCACGTGCGTCTTGTCATTGCTTTGGCTTGGCTGCCCACTCTATTACAGACGCACCGGCAAACAGAGCGCTTTTGTTCCATCCAAGAAATAGGCAAACATGAATCACAACAACTTTCCTCGTTTTACTCGCGGTCGCGGGGCCTCTCCTCGTGGTCCTCGTGGTGGCAAGGTTGGCAGGGCGACAGCCGCTGAATTGGTGCCGCCTGCCCCTCTGGGCCTTGTCGTTGGGCAATTTCTTGCCAGTGATCTTCCTCGCACCGTTTCCGCTCAGAAAACTCTTGGAATCACCGACGTTGAGACGATCGCTTCGTTCAACTGGCTGGACAAGGCTGATGCACACATCACTGTTCCTGGTTAGTATCATCAATATCAGCAACAACATTCGCATGCGACGCTAGAGTCACTGACCAGTGACACAGGCATGCCCCCCAAATGGACGCCTCTTGACCAGCCTCGTAAGCTCAAGCAGGATTCGGGTACCTACTATCGAGATAAAAATGCAGCCCACTATCCAGACTTTCCGCTAGAGGCGTCAGTCGAGGCAATTATGAAGATGAATTCGGACGCGGACAAGGCCTCATACTCGGGTCCGATTGATGTCTTTGGCTGCGCCAGTACCCTGGGAAACCTCGTCCGTTTTACAAGAGGCGAGAGCGCGAGCTTTCGAATCCTAGTTGAGGTGGTCGATACTACTGTACACTTTATTCGTCGCGAAAAGTCGCCGCGGGAAATCATTCAAGACGTTCTCGGCTACGGTCATACCTTTCCAGAAAACTACACTACCTGGGACAAGTCAGTGCGAGGCTCGGCCTCCCATCAGCGCATCCTCAAGTACCACTTCGGTGGCTTGACGCTCCTTGTGCGGTTCGAAGGCGATGGCTATCTCCCCGATCATGCTAGTGTATCGTCGTCCAAAGACGCCAGCAGCGAGAAGGCAGTAGGTGCGGCCTCGGTCGACGACTTGGTCGCGTCCCTTTCTGTCTCGCACAAGGCCCCATCATCCAACATTTCGCTGACCATCTCCGACGGCGGCTGTGCGGTTCCTTCTCGAGCCACCTTTGACCTCAAGACCCGCAGTGTCCGCCGCAAAGCCGAGGAGGCTGAGATCATCGCCGGCGAGATGCCCCGTCTCTGGCTCCGGCAGACGCCGACCCTGATCCTTGCCTATCATGAGCAGGGTGTCTTTCGTGACATCAACGTCCAGGATGTGCGTGTCGGCGTGGGGAAATGGCAAGACGAGAACCAGGAGACCCTCGCGCGCTTTGCAGGGCTGCTTGAACGGATTGTGGGTTTCGCTAGGGAGCAGGCAGTCAGCAAGTTGGAGATCACATGCGATGAAGGGAGCGACATTCTTTACGTTCGGGAACAGATTGCAGTCACAATGTCGGCATTCTCTCCACCCGTCGAGGATCGTTGGAAATCGTGGCTCGCAAACCATGGAACAAGTGTCAATGGTAAGGATAGCGAGAAAGCCGGGAAGGGTAGTGGCGATGAGTTGGATCGTATCAGCCTCGACTACACGGCTTGCGATGATGAGTGTGGCTACTGTGGTCGGTGTGCATATTGAGAGGTTGAGAAAGAATTGGTTTTACATGAAATCTTGCTGAGTGGACTTTCATAAACTTGATCGTTATGGATTTGATGCTCCCGTCAGTGAGGGACACTTTCCTCGAAACCGACACCAGCTCTTCTTTTAGGTCTATTGAGATGTTACCGCACCACAACCATATTCATCCTTATTTCTACATGAATTAAAATCAACACATCGATTTTCTTTCAATATTTATTATGCCACAGTAGAGATTTCGAAGCTAATTCGGCAAACTGCAGCAATTGTTGTACAGCCAGGTGTGGTATAGGGCAACGGTGCATGCCGTTATAGTGGCCAACGTACAAGCGGCTGAGACGAATCCTCTCTTGGACGCAGCAGAAGCCCCGATTGATGAAGCAAATATATTTCAACGTTAAAATTTGTGCTCTTCTAAATAAACAAAAAAAAAAAAAAAAAAAAAAAAAAAAAAAAAAAAAAAAAACATACTCGGTTTCCTGTTGTGAACGTTGCCGTCTTTGAAGAACGGGTGGGGCCTGTGCAGTGTTACAGGTGCCAGGAGATCGGCCACAAGAGGTTCGCATGCAAGAAAGCTGAAGTTTGTGGAAGGTGCGCGCGGCCGGGGCATCACCATAAAGAGTGCAATGTGCTGGACCAAAAATGCGTCCTGTGTGACGGACCGCATGAATCGTTCAGCTGGAAATGCCGCGCGCGGAATCCGCGAAGCGATGCATAGGTCCCTGAGTGTCCTACAGCTCAATGTGAGAAAGCAACAGCCCGTACAGCTCAGCCTGATGAACGACCCAGACCTGAAAGAATACGCAGTGCTCGCGATCTCAGAACCATATGCAAGGAAACTAGACGGTAAAATTATTACGGCTCCATTGGGACACAACAACTGGACAAAGACCATACCTACGCATACGGAGGACACGAAGTGGCCAATTCGGAGCATGCTTTGGGTGCGACGAGATATCGAGATGGAACAAATACCAGTACCGTCGGCCGATCTTACGACGGCGGTCGTGCCAGAATTGGCGTCGGACTAGTAATGACAGGTCACTGGCAAGTTGCGCTTGTCTAGTGTCAACGATGCACTGTTTGTTCTCTCAATGATGCAAGCTTCAGCGGAAACAACAGCGCGAAATCAGTAGTGTTAACATCTAAACCAGACTGCGGTCTCGACACTCCCAAAGCGGTAGTTAGTCCAGAATTCCAGTCCTTGTTGAGACACTTCTGCCCCCACACAATCGACGTAGAGGGCTTTCAGAAAAAAAAAAGAGTCAATCATCCTTGCATAACATAACCGACTCAAGCACCGAGACACCATCTCTTCTGCGAGAAGACCCAACCGCGATATGCAACGAGGATCGACCATAGAAATTTCGATAAATTCGTTAGGCTAGATTGGCTACGTATCTGAGGTTTCTGGTGGCCAAAGACGTAACAGTGCTTTATCTCGACGAAACGTCCGGTAGCATCTGCTACCCTGTTACTGCATGTATTCCTCCGCAACCGTGAAGTTCACTTAGCCTCTGTACACCCATTACCGGATGACTACTGAAGATTGGGCGGTTACACCTAGCTTGACTTACCGGGCGAGCGTCCAAGTATCTTGAGACACGTTAATATGGCTTTGTGCAAAGTGTGCAACCTTGGGTTGCAGAATAATAGCCATGTCGAATTTTTGGGGCGACGTTCAGAGGTTAGGTGGTTGGGCAGGAGTCGTGTCATTTGTCCATAAAACCGAAAGGTTGCAACCCTCTCAACAGATGGCATCACTTAAAAACCAAACGTGCGTGCTAAACCCTTCTGGTGGCTTTGCAGCCCGTGCTCAATCCGCCGGAGACCGCCATGATAATAACCAGCACTCCAGATCTGGAAATGGTGGTTCGAAGTCTGGTGCTGGGGCCGGTGCCAAGAAATGATATTGGAGACCGACAATACCTATCAAAGCTGGCTCATGCTAAGGTGCAATGTGATGTATTTCGGGACGCCGGTTACACTTGGTGGCATTCTAAAGAGTGTTTACAAGGCGCTCGAAAGTTGCCTTGAGCAGTTCTGATGTCTCAGTAAATTCAATCTTGTTTCTCTGGTAAAAATTCAAAAATGCATCATGTCACGCAGCACGAGTGTTCGGGACAGCCAAAACAAAGTGCGAGCCTGGGGGCGGGGGCGGTGATAATCCAGATGACGCGCCAGAGTCATGACAGGTCTTCGGTTTTCACAAAGATGCGAAAGGGAATCGCGAAACGCACTGATGCTACTAACCTGTGAGCAATTACAGGAGCCACATCGCCGTACGAAGGGTGTAAAGACCAGAAACCTATTGTCGCCTGGCATATCGCTGACCGCATTGCATTGTATTCTGACGCGAACCCCTGTGCAACCCCTGTTTGCGAAACCCGAGAGCAGGCGTTGCTGGTGGAGAAAGCCTCCGAGCATTCGGAGGATGTGAAGATTGTGTTTGACGCAATGGAGGAGCATGGCTATATCGTAGGTGATGGAGAGGATGTGGCAGCTTGGCTCGGGCGGGAAATTATTACTGAAACTTGGGTACGGAGCTCTGAAATCATGAGACAGGCAGAATGTACGCAGATGGATCGAGCTGACACCGGCAATAACCTTGCTGGCATCAAATAGGGAACAAAAGCCAGGCATTAACCCAGCCAACAACTCTCAAGACTCACGACAAGCAGTGTCCGCGAATTGGATGGCTAGGCAATTGTACCAAGCTGTCGCCATAGTCATCGTATTCCGACGTGCGAAATGCACCGGGGGCCCTCTGTAGTAGTAGTAGTAGTAGTAGTAAGCCTGTAGTAACATCGCATTCTTAGCACTTTGAACCTTCCGGTTATGGAGTATTTGGATTGGCTGCATTTCCTTTTTCGTTGAAAAGGATCGAGCCGCTACAGATCGTAGTAGGATTCAAACCCAAACCCTTGGTTTTGTGTTATTTTGGGTGCGCGTGTGAACTGACTACTTTTAGTGCATGAAGCTGTGAATCAATCCTGACCTTGAAAACGTACCCCTGCTTCCCAGAGTCACTGAATCCCTTGATATTTTTATCTCCTCCATCGATTCGCCCTAGCCACTCAATTGGAGAGCCGTGATTAGGGAAAACATGCAGTTTAGGGCCCTTACAAGGAGGCAATTCATTCGGGTGTCGGATAGAAGGTTTCTTCGGAGCCACTCTTTCTGCCATGGTCAAGATATGGTCAGCTGGCAAGCTATGAGGGAGGTAAGGTCATGACTTCGGGTCGAGATGGGACAGTTGGGCCGCTTTGGACTTCACACCCAAACACTTTGCTGCTGCAGAGATTTTTAATGCCTTTGCCTTGAGGAACGAAAGGCTCTTCTGGACGCGCAAAAAAGCTGACCCCAAATCCCTCGCCTCCCATTGTGGTTAGAGTTTCTTGCTCTCTCATTAGCACATGCCCCTGCAGTTGGACATAATCATATCCCAGACGGATTCTTCGGCCCGGGCCGTCGTGGCAAACGGCCCTTGCACACAGTAACGTAACATTGTCTAGTTACTAGTTGGTTAACCGACCCCTGCGACGATAAGGTCTACAGGTTCGCACCTAGCGAGAGAACCTCACTTGCGGCATTTCATGAAGCAGCAGCAACTGAGTGAGAGACAAGCAAGGTGGGCCGAGACTGTCACGGTACAACTTTACGATCCATTACCGCCCCGGTAAATAAGCCACCGTCCCCGATGCGTTATCTTGAGGAGAATAAGTTATGGTGGCAGATGGTGAGGATGAGAGAATACGAGGTAGACGAATATGCCTCCTCCAGCCAGTGAAAGTAATGAAAGGGGCGCTGCGAATCAGCTGGTCATCAAAAGCCCACGCCAAGGCAGGATTTGTCGCGAGAGGAGACGTAGATGGGCAGAACGACCCGCTGGCGAGGAGAGACGATGGCATTAATAACCCTTTAACGATGACCAACTGCAGAATCTGTGGGGCTGTTCCGTGAGGCAATCCGATAAGAAGAAAAACGCCTCGATTTCGACATCGGAATGCTCATCGTCGAAGGAAAACTACTCTGCTGGAGAGAACGGATTTGGGTTCCCAATAATCAGCCATTGCGCACTCGCATCCTTGTTCGCGGGTGCCTTGGCGCTTGGACTAAGCCATGATGCATGGAGCTGCTTCTGTCTTGAGCGGAAGACCAGAGGATCGCACGTTCCCCTTTAGTCCTGTTCTTGGCTTGTTGGTGCAATGCAGTGGCGAAATCACGCTGGCCAATCAAGCCAACCCATCAACCCTGGGTTACACACAACGCAACCAAAAAGCTCAAATCCTCCGAATGGGACTCAATTTGGGAGGTTGAGCGGCTAACTTCGGCCCTCTCCAAGCACTCGCAATGGGCTCTGACACCACATGATCGAGCTGCTAACAAATCAGAAGTGTGGGCTCAAGTTTCCAACATACTCGGTTCTGGCATTCAAGACGCCCCTTTGATTACGTACCCAATTCGATCCAAGCATCCCTGGTGGCCAGAGCACAAGCCGAGTGAGGACGAATAAAGGATAGCATCGGAGTTAGATGGTTAGAAGAGACAGAAACGCGACACGAAAGGCTGTCTAGTCTTCTTACCTCCCATGCCGTACAGGCCCGGTCGCCATCTGATGGCATTTCTTGCTCAATGTGCGAGTAGATACTGTGTATTGTTGTCACCCAATTACGTGGTATGACCAGGACTATTGGTGCCTGTAACAATGTCCAATCTTCCAGCAGAGTACAATATGTGTATCGATATCTCCATTCCGATTCGCGGAAGCTGTGGCTAGCCACACACCTGTGTATTGAGTACTGGATCAGCGGTGCGGTTTCGGAACCCTTATAGGAATGCAATGTCCACCAGTACCGCCAATGTCTGAGACAGTCCAATCTGTTGGCCTGTATCTTGTATAAAGGGGCCGCAAATCTCGCTGGGTTTTCAATAGGCGTGTTGTCATCTCTATTCGTCTGTGGCCTTCAAAAAGTGCATGAACTTCAATACTGGACGCAATGGGCTCAGTGACACTTCAATCACAAGACCACCGAGATCTTCTCGATATCATCGACAAGTTGCGCTCCAAAGGCATCAGCAGATATGTCGACCTCCCTGAAATCATCGTCTGTGGAGACCAGTCTGCTGGCAAAAGCTCCGTGCTTGAGGCTATTTCCGGCATGGCGTTTCCCACCAAGGATAATCTCTGCACTCGATTCGCGACAGAGTTGATACTTCGTCGACATGCCACTCCATCAGTGAAAGGTTCCATAATCCCTGGGCCTGATCGTTTACCTCAAGAGAGGGAACGCCTCTGTCGGTTCATCGTTGAGCTTGATTTGACCACACCTGATATGGGAATGGTTGTAGAAAATGCCAAGGAGGCAATGGGTATCTCTGAGCTGAAAGCTTTTAGCACTGATATCCTACGAGTGGAGTTGTGTGGACCAACCCAGCCTCACCTCACCATGGTTGATTTGCCTGGTCTTTTCCGGGCTGGGAACCGAGACCAGTCGGTCAAAGATGCAGCAGTAGTCAGGAAGATGGTTCGGAGTTACGTCAAACGGCCACGAAGTATTATTCTGGCTGTCGTTTCTGCCAAGAGCGATTTTGCTCTTCAAGAAATAACCGAAATGGCCCGTGAGCTTGACCCAAAGGGCAACCGGACCCTTGGCGTCATAACAAAACCAGACGCTTTGGACGCCGGATCTGACAGTGAGGCCGCGTACGTGAAGCTGGCTGAAAATAAGGACGTCGCATTTCGACTCGGCTGGCATATTCTGAAGAACAGGGACTACAAGATGAGAGACGCCACCTCTGCCGAACGTGACGAGGCAGAGGAGAGATTTTTCGAGTGTGGGATCTGGGCCACCATGAATCCGAGGCAACTGGGCGTCAAATCATTGAAGCCCCGATTGAGCAATGTGTTGAAGGACCAGATCTTGCTTCAGCTTCCTAGTCTCCTGCATGATGTAGAGACAGAAATTTCCGCTTGTAAGACTCAGCTACAGCGGCTTGGATCACCCCGTACGACTGCTGGAGAACGACGACGGTACCTGTTGCAAGTAAGCCGCGAATTCTCTTTGCTCATGAAGGCTGCAGTTGACGGGGAGTACAATCACCCTTTTTTTGGTATGTCCAAATCGGAGGATGGATATCGAAAGCGTCTACGAGCTCGCGTACAGAATACTTTGACCGAATTCGAGCGAGAGATGCGGGAAAATGGCCAAGATCGACTCATCGTCGAGTCGCCACCAACAGATGAGGAAGATGAAAGACGTTGGATATGCCGCTCCGCCTATATTGACGAAGTCAAAGAGCTCATGAAGCGGAGCAGAGGGCGTGAACTTCCGGGGACTTTCAACCCTTTGGTCATTTCGGAGCTTTTCGCCGAGCAGTGTCAGCCCTGGGAAACGATTGCCGGAGCAGTAGAACAACGTGTCCTGCAAGTCGTATCCGAGGTGGCGCGTGATATAGTTGAGCATGTCGCTGCCGAAGACTCTGTCAAGGAAATCTTCCACACCATCAGTACGGCATTAGAGCCGCTAAAGTGCAGGCTCCATTGCAAATTCCAGGAACTGCTGAAACCACACTACGACGGCCATCCAATAACCTTTAACCATTATCTGACAGATACCGTTCAGAAAATGCAATCCGAACGACGACGGCAGGAGTTGCTGAGAGAGTTCAAAAGGCTCATAGGTACCAAAAACTTTACGGCTGGCATCGATGTGATGATCAGCCCTCTGGCGTTCTTCAATTCTTTGGAGAAAAGCACTGAAGTTGATATGGAGCGCTACGGCAGTGAGCTTGCGATTGATTATATGTTAGCGTACCATAAGGTAAGTATGCAGGGTCTCGTTTGCAACTTTCCGACTATCTGTTTTTGAGTACAGCCAAATCTAGGCCGTCTATTTGTCCGCACTTCTAATGACATTTACAGCTTGCCATGAAAAAGTTCATAGACGACGTTGGCGTACTAGCAGTTGAGCAGTGCCTGATTAGCCAACTTCCCTCTCTGTTCCTCTCCGAAAGCATTTTAGATCTCAGTGATGATGAGGTCATTCGGATGGCAAACGAGAGCGACAGCGCTAGTATAGAACGGGCCCGGTGCGCAGAGAAGCTGGCTGTCCTTGAGGATGGAAAGAACGATCTCAAGCGGCTTGAAAGTCACCGTACTTTGAATCCAGGTAAGTAACTGAGTTGAGACCTGCCAGCGCTCTGCTTCTTCTCCTTGAGTCAAGGTTAACATTGCAAATAATGGAAGCCGCAGGTGCTGTACACGAGGAGAGTAACCAGGATGATACCACTCAATCGGAAGGTCCTTCATCAGAAGACGGCAAATCAGAGACGGCAGAGACTCCTGAAGAGCCTACCATGGAAGTGCCCGATGTGGCAACACCGCACATGCCAAAGGAGGCTGAGGCTGCACAGCCGGAAGAAGACGATTTCTGGGCCCCTCCAGTGAGCAAAAAGAAAAAGAAGACTAGGACTTGGCCAGTCAGAGGGCCGACTAGCTATCAGACCCCAGATGCTGCATGATGAAGTGCTCACTCGGTAAAGCAAACATCTAGTTAATATACAGTACCGTATTAACTAGTGCTGTATTATACAATCGGGAAAGAAATAGATGAGCAAAACACAGATACTGTTGTGATTGAACTTACTTCTATTAAATTCTGGCTAACAGCTCTCATACATGTAAATACCTAGTGGCACGGTCTGTGCCACTAGGCAGCAACTCTTCTGCGTGTCATGCCTGGTACATGACTCGTACCAAGTCAACAATATGCAATTGCACTTCCTGATCGAACCCCAATAACCTGGCTTCCACCTATGACGGTAACTACAGTCTACAGTTCCTATAGTTTTCAAATCTACGAAAACGGGGTTAAGCTGACTGATAGAGGCTTCTCTACTGCTTCATCACAGACCTAGTATAATCACGTACTACATACATATCAGGCCTCTCTACGTGAATCTTGTCGTCTAGTTAAGGTAGACTGGTGGATATGGGGGGCTGGTTACCTGTTGAGCCTGACGGCATTGTTGGTCAGCGAGGCGTATCTTCTCCCCTGCCTTAGATTTAGTCGTAAACATATCACGTAAAATACTACGCGACCCCTTGCATTTTAGAGCCGTGGTGCAAGGGGTAGAATCATCCGAAGGCTGAGAGTCCGCGGGCCAACACATCATCAACGTAAAGATATAGGTTACTGAAAGATTTTTTTTTTTTGGAAAAGGGGGGAGGGGGGAGACATTTCTGTTCTTTTTTTTTTGTCAGGAGCAGAATCTCGTAGAAACTATACAGAACTATGGTCTATCTTAAAGGGATTCCGCGTAAGAACTTGCCGTTTCCTTAGCTCTTGGTCCCGGAGCTTCATCTTCATACCCTCTGGCGGAGACTCATAAAACAGGTGACTCCGATCAAACGGCGCATCCAGCATCAAGCCCTGGATCGTTTTCACACGAGACACAGCCACGTAGCTTAAGCCTGTCTGAAAGTCCCGGCAGGAGAGATCCGTAACGATCATATCCTCGGTGATGCTTTGTGACTTGTGAACGGTAATGGCGTAGCATACGATCAGGGGAAACTGGGTACGAGTGCAGAGAGTGCTTCCGATGAGGAAGTCCCTGTCTACTGGGAGAATCGGGACAATCTTCCTGCCATCAGCGGTGGTCACAAACACCGGTCCGCTATACTTGTCAAACTCCATCATGATAACACAGGGAGGGTCTTGAACAGGGTCAGCCCCCGGTGCCCAGCCGATGTCGTAAACGGTACCGCGTGCACCGTTGCAGAGGCCAGCTGGCTGCCACAGGTTAGACGTCAGCATCAGACGGGCGCCAACACATATGGGGATCTGCTTCGAAAGGTTGCCCGCTTTGTCGTCAGGGGCCGCAGCCGCGCCAAACCCGACATTCTTGGCCTTGACCTGAATGACTGGCCGGTTGAGGCGATCAAGGTGGTAGTGGTTATATTCGTTCACCCTATCCTTAGTGGCGTATACTCGTAAGGCGTTGGCGAACCTGGCGACCTCTTGGTCATCCAGCTTTGCCTGTACCCGACCGGAAAGGAGCTTCCAGGATTTCACCGATAGTTGGAGCAACCGTAATTCCCCGAGAGCTGTGCGAAACGCCTTCTGATCGTCGCCACGTTGCCGCTGGACAACCTTCAAGAAGACCGATTTATCGAAGCGTCTATACGCGTTCCTACCTTTGATCTCCACTCCCTGTACCTCCTTGTCGTAGTAAAGCGGCTTCTGCAGCACGGGGGGAAGTTGAAAGAAGTCGCCAACCAACAGTATATTTAGTCCACCAAAGAAGTCCTCATTTCGACTCGGGAACGCCTCGCGGAGACGGTCATCAATCCATGATAGCTGACGCAGTCCCAGCATGCTCTTCTCGTCGATGATCAGGTACTTGATGTCCTTCAGCTTCTTCTGAAGCTGAGCCTTATCAACAGTTGAGAGGGGCTTGAAGTCCTTGTTGATTGGAAGATGTAACAGGGAGTGCAAAGTAGTGCCCGATATCTGATTTCCCGCGACGCCGGTGGGTGCGGCACGCCAAACGGGTGTCCCTCTCCCGGCAGCAGCGGCTTGGAGGTGAGCGGAGAGCAGGTTAATGAGGTATGACTTCCCGGTACCACCTCCACCATCCACATGGAGCAGCAACTGAGAGGGTTCCTGATTCAGGAAGTGGTCCACCACCGTATCGTATACTAAGCGCTGATCTCGATTTAGGGAATCGCGGGCTTCCAAGGGCTGGTGATCCACATCAAGATCAAGGCGGTTTCTCGTTTTGCGCTGCTTCCAATAGTCACCGTTGAGAATGCCATCATCGGTGTACCGTCCAACGTGAGGGGTCCAATCATAATTAATGTCGATGTCCCGGCGGCCGAGCATGTCGATATCCTCCTCCTCCAGCGGGCGGTCGGGAAGCACGCGGGCGAGTTCATGCCTCCAGTGGGCTCTTCATGGACCTCAAGCTCAAATTCGTCGTCCTCTGCCCTCAATTCATTTGTATCTGGCTCCCCATAATGATCGTCCGCATGAGTATCACGGTGCTGCCCTCTGCAAAACCTGTACGCAGCCGCGAAGGAATCGAATCGCAGCCCGCCCACAACGAGCAACTCGTGCGGAGAGCTATGGGGATGAACCATCATCAATTTGACACGGCAGAACTCATCAAACTGGGGAGATGCCTCCACGGACCTGTATCGAGGAAAGTAAGACAGGACTCTCTTCTTCGCGTTGGCAGCGGGTCTCCTCCACGTCTTGAGATTATATGATTGCAAGTACTCGAGGTAGGTTACATCCTCATGCTGGTCATTTCTCTCGAGATACCTCCTGTAGCTGCCGACGGTCTCGTTGACATCTTCATCCACGCGATACGAACGTGCATGTTGCTCCAAAGGACGGCAGTCGACAGAGACCACCATCCGCGTGCCTTCCTGCAGAGGAATGTTAAGGAGAAGATGGGAAATCTCCTGCGCCGAGTAATCTCTCTCGGCAATCAGCTTATTCATCAGGCGAGAGGAGAAGGACAATAGCGGCTGAAGGTGTGCCGTGTGCGGCAAAACCTGGTCTGCAAGCTTACAGTAAGGCTCAGTCTTCTTCTCAGATTTGCTGCAATACTTGGCAGCGTACGTAATAACCGCCTGTAGGCTGGTGCAAGGAGATATGTCGATATTGCCTAGCCAGCCTAGTATAATGGCGGGATTGAAGTGATTCATGAGGTTGTCATTCCGCGCCGCCTCGAAGACATAGTACGACTTGCCTTCCTTCCTGATCACTGCGGCCAGCTCCCGCAAGGCACGAGGAAAGTCAAAACGACGCTCCCGCTCTGGATTGGCCGCATTGGCCGCCTCGATATCTGCAGCAGCGCCTTCCATATCCCTCGCCAGATCAACGGTTCTCTTCCTTACGCGTAAGCAGTATGTGGTATTGCATCTGTGGCGCTGGCAGCGGTTGACGATTTGTGAGAGACGCAGGAATGTCAGTTCTGTACTCAGTGGATCTACGGTCAGGGGGTTACCCTCACCCTGGGGCATAGTCCTAGTCGGCTCAGGATTAATGGCAGTGATGTGGAATCCCCACGTGCGTGCAAAAACATCACGAGCGGCTTCATCCACCATGTCGACTCTTGGGCAATTCTCCATCCAGTACAGGCCATGGTTGTGCGGACTGCCACGCCCTTGCCATTCATACCGATCCCAGTAATCCGTAATGTTGAACTTCTTGCTTAACACGATATCTCGAAAGAAGCAGTATCGGCGGTAGAAATGGAAAGCAGCAATGTGAGGATTCTGACGCAAAAGTTGGCGCGAGAGACCCATCCTCTCGGACTCGGACGCAGCCAGCCATTCATCATATCGGGGCATGTGCTGGTAGAGACTCCGCCAGTGCAAATCTGCCGGGCTGAATGTGATGAATGCACCAGGACATCCAAGGTTGTAGGCATAGGCCTCGAGGTCCTGCCTCTTCCTGTTCCAGAAGGGGCGCGTGCCGCGAATAGATACCGCATGTCTTGTGATTGAGTTGATTAGCACCTGCGCCTCGGGGTCCTCGCTGTGCTCCAGTGCCTGAATAAGCTGCTCCCGTGTGAGAGGTTAATGACTGCCACCTTTTTGCTTCACGAAGAATTTGGACCGTGCACGGGCTTGTGACCGCATCAGAGTATTGAAGGCGACGAAACGGAAGGTAGGGTGGCGTGCAAAACGCCCGTCATGCCAACGCATAGCATGCTCGACGTAGTCCTTGTAATCAATTGAGCGCAGTCGCGGCTCAACAAAGTCGGCTCTACCGTCAGGAAAGAGGCATGGGAATGCTAAAGAGAGTAGAGCTTGAGAGCGATTAAACTCGTTGATGGGTGTGCGCCGTATATTCGGAAGCTGCAACTGGCGCTGCGTCTGCGCCTGGATGGTTGTGGCAGGTCCTGGGTCAGTTTCTGATTCTCCGGCGAGAATGGACTGCAGAGCATGAAGCTCCGTGTCCTTAGCCAAGAGATCCGGCACCGCAGCCTCGTCCACAAGGTCTGATTCTGCCTCCTGATCATCCTCGGGTCCAACATCGGCAGCTTCCACCGGGCTCTGGGGGATTGCATCCAGGACGTTGCCATCGTCAGGCAATTGATTCAGCCACTCTTCGTCGATGACGATGCATCGGTAGCCAGGATGATGGCGCCGGAGGTAGTTGAGCCATATGGCAACTGGTTGGCGGCGTACACGAAACTGGCGAGTGAACTGCAGGCTAAGATTTGCATGGGATGATGTATTGGCAGGACGGAGTAATACAGTGTTCAACTCCTGCGGTAAGAGTGGGAGTTGGTTGTTCACCAAGCCGACCTCGCGGAGAAAGTGAACAACATGGCCCCGATATTTGTACTGCTGTCCCCGCACAAGCATAATATTCACGTGGACGTGAACACGGGCTATTAGAGACTCTTCGGTAGATGTAAGCTGAGGCAATTGAGTCGGAAGAGAGCCAAAATCCAACTGGTTGTCCACAGAGAAGAAATACGGCTCTTCGGGGCCGCGTTTGTCATCCTTTCGACAGCAACGTGCACAAATGCCATCAGAATCGATCTTCATCTGGAACCAACGCTCTTGACATCGACCGCAAAATTGCATTTGGTCATTGTCCAGCCTTGTCCAGAACTCACGGAGGATTTCTTTATCACGACAAGTCAAGGCGCATGCATCCAGGGAGACCATGCAGCCCACAGCCTGTGCCCCAGATATGCCGGCAGCTACAGCCAGAGGAAGCACAACGCATTGCATCACTCGGCCTCTACTTGAATCACCAGAATCGGCTGTTATCTGTACAGAGTGTGGCTTCGCCTTAAAGGCCGATGGCGACCGTGTGTCTCGGCACCTCGGGGAGAAGCATGGCCTTTCGAGGAAGACGAGATGGGGCCTAAACAAGCTGATCAACTCGCTACAGCTCCCAGATCCTCGCCAGCTGCCGCCTAGGCAAGACGGTTGCCCGCAGCACCCGCATTTGGCTTTGCAGAGTGGTGCTGCCTGCTCCTACTGTCGCTTCCGCTCCACAAGCCATGATCTCTTATCTCGACACCTGAAGAAGGAGCACCGCCGCGAGGTCACGGCAAGGAGGTCGTCGGGGTACTGGTTGCGAGACCACATTCAGGACGATGTCCTCTTTCAGAGCTGGCTTCCCGGTGATATCCTTGCCGCCTGGCGCGTGTCCGCCTCTGCCGTAGAAAAGCCTACTCTGGCTCCCCTGGCTGTGAAGGACGCCCTTCGACGCTCCAGTCATCTGCGCGACCCAGCCCTCGTACGGCCTGGGAGCCGTTGTCGCCCATCCTCGTGAGCAACTGGATGCGCCGGACGGGATGGGAGGCTATCTTCGCAAATGCAAACCGGCGTCTCCTCATTGCGCTATATCAAACGCCCATGAAGGTGGATGGGCCCTACTATCTTGGAGCGTACGACGGGAAACCGATTGAAAGCCCGGCTAGCGACGAGGCCAGGCTGCGTGCTATCGTACACGCGCTGGACAGGCTGTTTGATCGGTGCGCGGATACAGTCACCCACACTGACACGGCAATACGACGATGGGTGCACGGGAGATTTGTCGATCGGCCGTATAAGGCGCCCTTCCAGCTTGTTGCGCACGAGCGCTCAGAGCGCCAGTATCGACGGCTGTTGAAGCGATGCGTCTGTATGTCGCTGCGGCTCTGGCGTATTCCGCGTTCGACCGCCAGGGCTTTAACCAAGCGGACCATCACATACGAGCAGGATCAGGCATTGCGGAAGCTTTGGGACGACCCGGTATGGTCAGAGACCGCCACCACCACCGGCCAAGACAGCAAAGTAGAAGACGTGGAAAACAGCTGCGCTAGGGAGTGGGGTGGAAAGGTTGACGGCATCTTGACAGCCCAGCTCTAGGCATTCCGTTCCCTGTGCCCCATGCACTATTGGGGTTTTCGGACATGCAAGGTACTGTACTAGTCTCTTTTTAGGTATTGTAGCCAAGCCCTTGCCCGTCTCGAACATCATGGCCATTACACTACGGTTCTTCTTGCTGCTATGACCACGCGAACAAAGGCAGTGCTCCAATATGTGACTTGGAGAAGAGTGAACCTCCCGACTCACATGCAGCACCTTCAGTAGCACCTCGAGAAGCTCTTTTTATTTGATGTCTCACGCATCATTTTGTGAAGATACACCTAGAAGGGACCAGTCTGACAACCTGTTTACGGATTTTATTTTAATCAGGAAGGCATATCATATCTAGAGACTATTTTGTGAGTTAATTATCGAAGCCCAAACGATTGTTCACAGATATCAAGTTGGCCAGGGCGCATGTTGCTGGATATAAATTAATTTTGAACACGTACCTTCCACATACGATCATAGGTGGTAGAAACCTCGGGATCCCGTCCGCTCTCCCATATATAAGCTACCAACCGGCAGATTAGTAGTTGGGTCGGTGACGACCAGCGAAGACCGGCTGTCGTATGTTTCTTTTTTGCCAACTTTCCTTCAAATCCTCACAAATATTTTTGATATTCAGCAGTGTGGATTAAAACATAGTGAACAGACGGCCAGCTTACCTGGTAGAGTGCAGGGTTCTGCGTCAATTAGGCTTAGTGTCCTTTCTGATTGGGCGCGGTCTGTCGGATCTCTTTTTGGGAGGTGTGCAGACAGGCCTGGTTTAGTCGTCGAGTCTCTGTGGGTTTGGGATCAGCGCGTTGTATGACGGTAGCACGGTGTATTTTTCTTGCCAGGCGTGGAACTCCATATTCAAGCTTTTGCTGATAATTGTCTATTTGATGGGGGAATGGGGAAGATCCAAAAGTATTTGGCCAGACTAGGTACAGGGCTGTCGCGTACTGTACTGAAATATACTCCATTGTACTTATATAGTTATACTTTCCATTGGTCAGTACATCTAGCTCAGAAATGGGTAGGCGGATACGCACTACCCTACGGTTTGCAAGCTGAACCGACTTCCTTGTGATGGTTGAAGTTGTCAGTTCTCTGGGCCAATTCAAGTTGAATGTATGCTGTTGGCTTGTTCTATTACATGCTGCTATGTCAGATGGCGATGTCCTCACGCATATAGTAGCGAAAGCAATTCCTTGTGGTTGGCTGGCCTGGAAGTACTCGGACTGGCCGCTGAGGGAAGAACGAATAAGATGAAATGCTACGACCGCTGTCCCTCGACCGCCTTAATGGACCATCACCGCAGCGCGCTGGACGCGTTCCCAGGCTCCGCCACAATAGCAACCATGAACACGACCACGAGCGTTACACCAGGACTGGAGATGCCAATTTTACAACATCAGATATACCGTATCCCCTGTGCTCCAGGGCCGCTAAGCGAAGTACCGCGGAACATGGGGTTCCACTTGAATGCCCGCACCTGTCAGAAGGGCGGCCAGAGGAGGAGCAGCCGTGTACGCAAATAGACTCGAACTTCGGCGTTATGAGAGGCGACTTGCTCGTTGGCGGACCGATCGGGTGCTCATTTATGGCCGAAGTAGAGAGTTCAGGGAAATCGACGGGCTGCTGCTATTCCACAATAGCAGCATTGAGGGTACTGTATCTGGCCTGGGCGAATCTACAGATATTGGTTATCTATACGGGCATCTGTCCCGCAACAGGGCGGAGAAAGCGAAGGCTTAAATTGGGATGTGGAAAGGCGTACATCGCGGCCGTCAAAGATGCGCAAGGTGTACATAGAAGTTAAGTGCAGTACGGTACTTATTTACCAGGCTGAACGTCGCTTTAAGTGTTCCGATCGAGGCTCAGTCGAGCACTGCCGCCTGGCCGTTATCTTGTCTTCACGGAATCATACGGAACGTGGAAGTAGAAATTTCTGCCAGAGACATGCGGCATGCAGGCAGACTTTTGCCGTAAAATCTGCGCTGGCTACCCGGCGGATACGGGAACTGTCCGAATCCGTCACGATTTCTCTAGTTGTGAGATGTAGTCTAGGTAGGCTCCTCTAGGCGCAAGCAAGTAGAAAATTCTAGGTGGGTAGGATCGTGCGTATGATCTCCATACGGGGGCCTCGGAACAGCTTGACGTTCCTACCCCGGCACCCGCGGTTCATTGGACTGCCAAAACTCCTGCATCTGCCCCGTGCAATGCCGTTGGTAGCACCTGCTACCCTGTCATGTAAAATGCTTTCCGTGCAAGAGGCCGGCAGACATTTCTTGGGATGGCAGTTGATTGCGGTTTGGACCTCTGCTCATATGGCTGGCGGTTTTTTTTTTTTTTTTTTTTTTTTTTTTTTTTTTTTTGAAGAGAGAGAGACTGATCAATGGGTGGCGGTTTTTTTTTTTTTTTTTTGGTGTCATTTTTTCTTTTATCTGGGACGATGTCGTGCGACCTCCGGAGTAACTGTCCAAGCGAGTATGCTAACAACTGGCTGGCGACTACGAAATATTAATACGGGCGTCTAGCTTACTGTAAGGCCAAGTAGTTGCTGTAAGCATGTAAATGCTAATTGAGTACTGTAATACGGTAAGGAAGAAAGAAAAACTATCATTAAGCAACGGCGGGCTAGGCGCTGCTCATCTCGCTCGGGTGCTCAGTGGAATTGAGGTAGACTTTTCTACTGGGATTCTACGTGGAATAATGGTGCCATGGAGACAGGTAGCAAAGTCTAGCTGCATAGCAGCATAGGTAATATGGCTACGTAGAAAGTTCTACGCCTGGCATATAGAAATGTCTACATGGAAGGCTCCTTCCTTTCAGCCCACAAGGTAGAGAGTCTAATATACCTTGCTACTAGGCGTGTGAGGTCCCGAGGTAGACAATTCTACCTATGTAATATCTCGGGCAGGGACAGAAAGTCCTAGAGTATGCAAGACACAAGCCAAATAGAAAGATCTATCTGCTTGGATTACCCACCGTGCAAATTCTACGTGGTGGAATGAGTCGTCCTCATGCTCGGTGGCATTAAGCGGCGCAGTCCACATAGAAAAGTCACACCGGAGCCAGACTTGTTTATTCCACCGGCGGAAAACCATGTCAAACCGCCTAGGTGCATAGAAGACCCTACCTATGCAATGCCATGCTCCGTATAGAAAGTTCAATGATCAAATATGACGAGCCCAGGCGTCCGACAGCCACAACACGTAGGAGAGTCTACATATACCAGCAGCGGACCCAACGTAGAAAAGTCTACTTGTATCACCCACGTACTAATCGTGACAAGGCCCAGTCCGAGAAGATCTACCTACGTCGAGTCATACTCCAGGTAGAACGCTCTACGTTGTATTCCCGTGACATTTCCACAGCGCTTCGCCTAGAAGTCTCCAGCCAACTCATGGCACAGGCCTCGTAGAAATTCTACATACAAAGTGATATGTACATATTCTCCGCATGGAAGCTCTACTCAAAAATTCTTCGGGAGCTGCGTATGTATGTCCTAGTAGGTAAGTACTGTACCTAGTACTTAGTCGTAGTAGTACAGTAGTAGTCGTAGTCGTAGTAGTAGTAGTAGTAGTAGTAGTTTATTTTTCTTCCAGCGGCGAAGTATATATGTCCTACACGTACAAGATCTATGAGTCCGGGGAAGACATCTACACACACAAAAAGTATGGTCAAGCATCCACATGGCACCGGCCACCTCGAGAAATCTACTCGCACATCCCACATACAGAATGTGTGAAGTCCGAGATAGGAGCATCTATCTAGACCATGTCATCTCTTGGGTGGAACGGACGGCCCACAGACTGCATAGAAGCGTCCACGCAGAAGGTTCATC
Organism: Metarhizium guizhouense ARSEF 977; assembly: GCA_000814955.1. Classification (NCBI taxonomy): domain Eukaryota; kingdom Fungi; phylum Ascomycota; class Sordariomycetes; order Hypocreales; family Clavicipitaceae; genus Metarhizium; species Metarhizium guizhouense. The sequence goes on from AZNH01000090.1 coordinate 82,179, forward strand.
CGCCCGTCCTCACAGCAGAGGAAGTGTGAGTCTACCTACCTTCCTCATCACACTTGCACATGGAAGGGTCTGCTTACGTGACGCGGGAGGTCCATGTGCCGAGAGGAACACCTTAGCAGAAAACTCTACCTAGGAAGTCCACTGCTCGGGAGATCCCTCAGGGTCTAGCAAAAGTTTACCTGTGTCGCCTTCACACGGACTTGGGTGTGAGGGTGTAATGGCGAGTCGCTGTCCTCACAAAGAAAATACCACGTACAAAAGCCGATAGCCCCAAGGCACATATTTAGCACACAACTCTTGTAGCAGTGTCTATCTCCATCCATCAAGGCAGTTCCCATAAAAACAACACTGCAGACAAATTTTGAGGGGGTGGCTGGGCCAAGCGTTCGCATGGACCAGGTCAGATAGAGACGTCTACGTAGATGCCCACCTACCTGAATAAGAACTTTTTGCACGCAGAAAGTCCACCTACAACGAATATACACAAAAGCGTACAAGCCTGCCACCTAGTGGACTTTGGGTAGAAAAGTCCATAGGTGAGGTGTGGGAAGTTTAACCGCCTGCGCGGCATAGGCCACATGGCAGAGTTTACATGTATCAGGCCCTACCTAGAATATAAATGCGTAGAAAATTCTACCCGGCCTATGTTGTCATACAAGGTACTCAAGAGTAATCTAGGTTTGCGGTACCGGTACGAAAGTGCGCGCGTATAAAAAGATCTACCTACCGGCTCAGAGCCAAGAAAAAGCTACGTGCGCACCGGCAGTTCAAGGGTCCGGACTATAGAAAAGTCTACGTACAGAGACCACCCACTGCCTCCGCAGCGGCGGCTGCAAGATCTCCGCCGGAGTTAGCGCTCAAATCTGACCCTGCTCGTCGCGCCATTTAGCCTCTGTGTGCCTTGTCAGGGTTGAAAAGTACCGACTGGCTTGTCCGCGTCGGGGAGGGTTTAGGATGATTGTCCGTGTTGGGGTACCACCAGGTGGTTGCCGCAGCCAGTGAAAGTTCCCTACGGCCTGGCGCAGGCTGCAACAGATTACCTCATGCCAGCCAGATCCCACAGGGACTGTTAGCATCGCACAGCCTCTACTTCATCGAGTGCTTACTATCTGCATGTCCCTAGACGTATCGGCAGCCTACACAAGCCGCAACCGCCTCGCAGAGAGACGTGATCTGGCATGGAGTTTCTCTGCTCAGCAGATGGCGACAGGTTGTCGCGACGGAATCGGCCGCTGTTATTGGGGCTGTTGCCTCTTTCTCTGGCGGCAATTTCGCAACGGGCTGGGTGGCCATGAGGGCTGCAGCGCTGTTTTGGACGCGGGACTGCCGTCGCTTTGCTCAGCCGTAGAGCGCCCCGCCTATGCCACGTGCTGCCGTGAATGCCTCTCGAAGAGCCATGATAATGGCTCCGACCATCTCGCAGCGGGTGCATACATACAGACATGCGTCCTTGCCAATACGGCTCTGAATGGGAAGAACATATTGTTAGCTGTCTCAATGGTCCACGTCCCCGTGCATACACCTTGCTTCCAACGCTTGACCCGCATGTTCCCTCACGATACTGAGGGTGGAGTAAAAGCTTCTCATCTACATCCGTGACGCCATCCGATCGTGTCATCCGGTGCTTTATTTTTCTTGGTTACGAACGATCTGAGTGAATACATCTTAGACGAGAGGTGAAGAACATCCAGGTTGAAAGGGCCAACATTTAGAAGTCAGGCATGGTTAGCTGGAGTGGCCACCATGCATGCATATCAGAATCTCGGCGTGGAAATGGCCGACCTGAGACAAGCACTCCGTTTACGTTGGTCACGGTACTCCGAGGGCGTGAGGATCCTTTTTTGAGGAGGACGTGGCAACTCCTCCTCTGTTGCCTGAAGGCATTGTCGTAGTCGGTGCCGACGGCGCTGCTAGGTTTTCAACCTCAATTCACGCGCGGGCCGTTTATGTCTTGTTGCCTCAGCGCGATGCACTGTTGAAGATCCTTTCCCAGCTCCCAGTGCGCCCCAAGTCTCTATCGAGTGTCTGGTGCCGTCTGCCGACACATCACTTTGAGTCACTTTGACGACGCTTGAGTGCAGAGACGCTCGTACAGAGAGGCGGCAGCATGTCATTATCGAGCTGCCGCAGTCATCATCTTTGCTGTGGAAAAATCTTCCAGCAGTCGCACTGTCAGACAGCTCCCCAAATGCCGTTGATCTTGGGCGGTCCAAAATGGTCACACAGGATGTTGCGTTGCCACTTGTAGTCCGCATCAGGACATGCGTGATCCCACTTGTGTGTTTCAGCCGAACAGTCCATGGACATGCGCGATTCACCGAGTCACAACACCTGCAACACCGACTTCAAACTCGGGCGTGAGTCCCTTGAGCTGGCACTGATGCCGAGGTTGGGGCGCCGTCAACAGGCGCTATGTACCCCGATCTGCCGCGTCGGGCAACAATCGTGTCAGTGACGCAGCGCTTCAACAGCGCACCCGAAGCCGACTGCTGGGCAGGTGTTGGCGGCTCGGGCGCAGTCGTGGCGGGGCGCTGTGCGTATGCGAACAACGGCGCCCCTCCACCCGTGAGTGGCCACCCAAGGTCGTTCTTCTGCTCCCAAATCCGGATCGCGCTTCGACCATAGCTGCCAGACACGCGTGGTACACCGAAGCCAGTTGACATGCCCTTGCAGCTGATGCGCGATGATTCTCGCAACGGACTGGGCTCTCGAAGCGAAATGAGCAGATCCCGCCCTGCAGGCACCAGCCGCCATGTGCCATGTGAGTGTCCCCGGTGCTACGGACGAAGCGGGTTCGGGAACTAGAATCGCCTGGCATGGCAGCCCCACGCGCATCAGCTATGGACCGGTGTGAGCAGACCACGCGAAACACTAGCCGGAACATCCTATGCTGGGTCCGAAGCGTCAAGCCGTTGTCGTCCTCACCAGAACCATTCCAGCTCGCGCGCCAACCAAGTAGCAAGAGAAAATACCGATATCTACACAAGAAATTGTTGGCGTTTGTTCTCCGTGCCTACCGGCTCGACCCCGTTCTGCGGCGGCGGTTGACAAAGATACGGCCAAGCACCACGTTCTTCGTCTGCTGGATAGGTTATGGCGGAACCAGTACTAGGATCGCGATAGGCAGCGGGCTAGTGATGCTACAACGACTGCCGCCAGCTGCAACTTGATCGACGTCAATCTCGACGCGGAAGTTGACGGGATTGACCATACGAACGGCCATGGGAGCAGCGTTGAGAACGACGATGAGTACGATGACGGAAGCGGCTACGAAAGCCAGTACGACAGCGAGGATGACAGCGATGGCAGCTCATACGCCGGCAGCAGCCAAGGGAGGTCGATTCCACTGTCTCTACTGACACACAGGACGAAGCTTGCATTCCGCCGTTTCATGCTACAGACGCTCAAAGATGTGCAGGCGAGGTATTACAGTTGCTATTTAGGCTATCGGTAGCGCTATTTGAAGAACGACCTATTATTGAGCGGGCGCCAGACTTCACAACCCATCTCTCCGCTCTCATTTACAACCAGCCACTTGTGCTTCTCGAGCGTGCCCTACCAGTCCGAGCCTATCCGGAACTCGGCATCGAAGCGAGAGGAACCTAGATTTATCATGTTTATTGAGGTGCTTGTCTCCACCCTCAACATCTCAATGCCATCAACACTCCTACTATGGCTTCCGTCACCGGACCAAATAGCGACAACAGCTCCGAATTAACCACTCTTGTTTCTGGTGATGCGCTCTTCCCCTGGCCAAGAACAGCGTTCAATTAGGGCTCTTTTTGAGGCCCATGACGACACGGCCTACGACCTAGCAGTGGCCCAGATACTTCGGGATCACCGAGTACAAGTCAAAAGCATATGATACGTGCGGTATGAACCGTATCGTCATAGACCGTCCCGCCGTTCAGCCTGGTATTGGGCTAAGGAGCAGGCCGAAGAGTTGATCCGGACATCTAAAGGTAGATATCTCCTTCAAATCATGTGGATAAATACTTATATTTGCAGGCTTTGATGATAGTGGAAAAGGGTTACGAAACCGCAAGGTATGGAAGTGTAAGCACTGTAACGAAGTCCAGTTTGCATCCGCAAAGTCCCAAAATAAACCGAGCCTCCTCCTTGCTCATGGAATCTCCAAGCACGGCTGGAAAACCCCTCGTGAATGGGTCCAAAGGTCCTCCTTAGCCCCCTCGAACAGCGATAGCGGGGACGATAAGGAGGATACCACACAATACGCCAGTCAGGGTCATATGTCCAACTGGCAACAACTGTCAAGAGAGCCCCTTCTGAGGAAGCTTCAATTGCCTTTTGTTACCCGGCAGCAAGCATGATTGATGGGCATGTCGACCAGGCGAGGCTGTCTTCATTCCCCGACAGTTCGATAAGCACTTAGCATGTCAACGTCTCCAAGCCTCCAGAACAACCCGACAAGAAGCCTCACTAGTGGCGCAAGCTCTTCTTGAATTGATCATCATCGACATTGGCTATAAAATCACCAAATGAGCATTGTCCAACCTGATTGGCGCGCCAGCTTGCTCTTCCCTTTGGACGGGTTACACTTCTGAGGCACATGTAGGTTAGTCTCCCGTCCCTAATTTCCAACAGCTATCGTACAGTCACATCTTCCACTCACATATACATTATCATTGCTAGATTGACGAGTTTGAAGCCCTCTTCGTGTATGATCTGAGCTTTTTCTTATACGTCCAGTTAGGCATTGCCCTCCATTTCGAAATAATTCCCTCCATGTCAACCATCTCGTCAAACCTGACCAAGTCACCGATTCTTGTCTCAGTTGCGTTTAGTATATTGGAATCTCCCATAAAACAATGCGGCTCCGTCCAAGAGGATCCAAAATCGACCAGCTTTTCATCTCTGAAATTGTCCTTTCTTATATCCTTATTATAAATTTTCAGCCTGTTTAACTCCCTAATGTTCTTTAACATCCTTCCAACACTGTCCTTATTCAACCCGGAGTTGGAGGATGCGAGTTTTTTAACGATAGCACGGATAGGTCTCGGTCGTAGGGGGCCGTCCTCTGGCTGGCTGAGTTTGTCACCATCCAAACAGTCTTCTTCTAGATCCACGCCGCTCTGTTCAAG
>AZNH01000091.1:406-83235 GCA_000814955.1 Metarhizium guizhouense ARSEF 977
TTAATTATAAAATTATTATTAATTATAAAAAAGGATTTTTAAGCTTATAAAAACTTAAAAATTTAAAAATAAATAAAGTTATTATTTTATACTTAATTAACTACTAACTTACTATAAGGCTAAAAGTATTATCTCCCTAGGCACTCTGCTATTGTGAAAACCCTCCTGACAATCGAGTAGCGATAGCCACGAAGCACCTACGTGCATCTTTGTGTAGCGCCATACAGCTTTAATTTGAGTAGCGAATACTCCGTGCATGTGGAAATTGGGGCTATATGTCGTACAGACCCATAATCACATGTATGCAGCCCGCCGGGTTGGTTACCATAATCGACTTCTCCTGCAGAAATGAATATGCATGACGTTCTTATTACCCCTGACATCAGGATATATCAAGTTAGACTAATGAGAAAATCTTTTTATAAAACCGCATGCGCAAAGTAACGGTAGACAGCCTCGGGTGTTTGTCTTTTTATACCCCAGCAGGTCCTCATAAACTTATAGAAAGGCGTATCACAAGCCTGACCACCTGCAATACCCCGGCACTGCTTCTCTCCCCGGCACAGGACCTCGATTCTATTCGTCGATTTTATATGCAACACGCTACAATGGCTGATCAAACTCGCCCGGTCACCAGCTTGGACCTGGGCTTTTGGATGCGCCATAGCATCTCACCCTTGATTGCCCTCCTAAGGGCAGCTGGCTATTCAGCCGCAGACCAAGGCGAACACATTCGAATTCTCTGCGAACATGTCCTCCCCAATATTGGACCTCGACCAACAGCGAGGCATCCTATCAAAAGCTCGCTTACAAACAGCGGTTCGCCGATCGAGCTTAGCCTCAATCTTTGCTCTGGAAAGCCGACGGTGAGATATTGCGCCGAGGTCCTGGGTTCGACCTGGTCCAACGACAGTGATATATATGCGGTGGAGACGGTGCAAAAATGCTTGACATCCCTTTGCGCAGAACTAGGGTTCAGCAGGCGTTGGAGTGATAGGCTACTGGAGGCTTTCACTCCCACTGCCGAAGAAGCAAAGACATCGCAGGAAAACCTGCAAAAGTGGATAGCAAGCCTCCTGCCGCCGGGACTGGAAACAAAACCCGTATCAAGGCTGCCCTTTTCTGCGTTTGCTTTCGACTTGGATGGGCCCCGGGCTCTTCCCAAGTTGTACGTGAGTCCAAAAGTCAAGGAGATTGGCTCTGGCAGCTCGACAAATGAGACTATTTGGAACCTTTTGCGTAATCTGGAACCCCCAATAAACTCCAAAGCTGTTGATGCCATCTCCGAGTAAGTCTGGTCTACCTTGCACTACTGCGTCTACTTTTCCCTCGATTAGGTTTCTTGCTGACTGGGAGCAGATTCCTCCTCGAGGGTGTGGTGTCCCCTTCTATTGACATGTTGTCAATTGAGCTCGTTGATGAAGAGGATTTACATCGCGCCAGGGTTAAAATGTACATTCATACCACTACTAATTCGTTTAATACCGTGCGGCAATGTTTAACCCTAGGCGGTCGACGTCGGGACGAAACAACCATGAAAGGCTTGGAAACCCTGAGGACGATTTGGCACCTGATGGTGCAGGAGAAGGACCAAGTCGCTGACGATTATGAAAAGCCGGTAAATGACGCCGTACAACAAGCCATGAAGCTATTCTTTTCCTTGGAAATTACCCCTGGTAAAGACCTTCCGGAAGTGAAGTTGTACGTGCCAGTCTTTGCCTACATGAAAAGCGATGCGGACACCGTGGAGAATTTCGAAATCATGTTGAAACAATGCAACCAAGAGTGGGCTTCTAGCGGAAGATATAGAGACATGTTTGAAACTGCCTTGTACGTTGCATTACCTCCCCCTTGACCGCCTCAGAGTTCCCGCGAATAGACACCAGTGACATTAACCGGATACATTCTAGTGGGGATCTCAACCGGAAGCGCGAGGCGCCGATACATAGCTACGCATCATTCTACTATAATGAGTCTGGAGTATACCAAACATTATATTTTTGTTTGCCAAGGGAGTTGGATGTTGACGCCGAGAATATGATGGGCCGCCAACCAGACTGCTAGCCGCGGCCGCACAGAGCACGGTGGTTTGGACGGATGTCGATATTTGGATAAAATAAGAGACTCTTGATTGTGAAGGCAATGGTGTTTTGGTGGCGGTAGGTTAGAGTAACCGTCAGCTGTAGTATATTGTCACGCTGCCAATATGTTAGATTCTTGCTCATACAAGGCCAAATATTTAACCCGTCAAAGACCCAGGTACGTTAAGTGATATATACCAGATATAATGGGCCCGCGTAAGGGGGACTCAGCCAAACCTACCTAGGGGTAATGTTGAGTTTATCAACAGCAATTTACGCAGTGGCAAATAACGATATTTGGGAGGCTTTTTAGGGCCTTGATTGATAGCTTTATATTGATATTAATGATGAAACGTGTGAGTTTATTGATGAGAAATCCTTCAAATTTGACCCCTTTTATGCCCGATCGGAGGCCCCTGCAAGCCCCTTTGGACCCCTGACGATAACCCTCAAATTTAACCCTACTTGACTTGACAGGTAAACCACCTACCCAGTGTCCAATGCCAACTCTGGCTTTCAAAGATGGCGACCAAGAGCCAGGCTGCGGGTAGGACAACGAGTCTTGCGCAGTGTAGGACATGGAATGCGGTCCAGGTCCGTTCCGACATGTGCTCTGTTTGCATATCTCACTTTCCAAAATGACATAACCTACAAACAATTTCGCAGAATATATTCACAAGCACCGAGCCCATCTTGGCATCACCTTCTGAAGAGTCTTCTACGGAAGACAAAGCCATGACTAGAGGACGAGCCATCAAATCCAACAGAGACACCACAAGCACATGCAAGGGCTGTTTCCCGTCCTGGTCGTCTCCTATTTATCTACCCATGGGAAACTCCTCAAATAATCAATCATGTATCAACTTAAATTTCCAACATGGTAACTCGTTATCCTTTCAATCTAGCCAAAAATCGTCCAAGCTCTCCAAAAAATCCAAGTCGACATCAATAAAGCTTTTCCAAAGATCCACCTCTCTCAGCCACGGCTTCGTCTGAATGGCAAACGTGACGGCCGTGCACGTCTTCAGCAGCTCCTCAGCATCTTCCGCCATGACAAAAATCAAGTCTCCACGACTAACGACACGTTTTCCAAACTGTTTTTGCAATAGTTCTATCCGTCTCGAAGTGGTGAGGTGTGCGCTAAACTCGCTCCCCGGCATATCCTTGGGCACGAATTTCCACTGCCACGTTCGGCCGGCGCTGTCGAGGAAGCTGGTTCCATGCCGGCTTTGCGGCCCGACCATCAGAGGGTAGAAGTGCGGCGCTGACCACAGCCGAAGAAGCGCAAAACGCGCGCTTTGGTGGTCCTTGGCGAATTTTTGGGCAAGCGGCAGGAGGGCAGGCCATTGGTGTGGGTGAATATATGACGGGGGGAAAGTCGGGGGGCAGTTGTTGTATGGGTCTTCATAGTTGATGAAGAGATCTAGCTTGTCTGGCCGGTGAGGCTCCGTGTTGGCCGTGGCCGTGCCAGGGACGATTTGCAGATCACTTTAATAGTATGCGGGCGCGACCACGCCCGCCCGATACACTGTCAATCTGTTAGCAAACTTTGCGAGGCTGGTGATGGGCTGGAGGGATTTAACTGACAATGTGCAATAATGGGGCGGATAGCAAGGCTCCAGTCAAAGGGGTATACATCGGTGAAATAGCTCCGTAAGTCCAAGACTTCCTTCCACTTTGCCCAGAACTCTGGTTTGCGATATTTATAACTCGTTCGAGTTCTTCGATCAGGCAAGTTTACTGCTCGCTGCTTCGGGCTAAAAAGATCCGATTTCCAGAGTTCTTTACATTCATTTGACTCGAGGAACTTGGTTACAAGCTCGGTGGCTGCTAACCCGGGAAAGAACATGGCCATGGTTGCAAACGCCCGGACTAGATCGTGGATAATGAAACTGTGTGGCCATGGTGAGAAGGGGTCGTGAGTATAGTCCTCGTAGTTGGCACGCAATTGAAGCCAATCCATTATCTCGACGACAAACCAGACCCAGTCTGTTGACCCAGAATGGCTATGCCGAAGGATCTCATCAATCTTCTCTTGAACCTGGTAATACTTCTCAGCACTTCCTGGTTCAAGATCTCCTTCATGAATTGATTCCTTAAACTCTGCCATATACGTTAGCCTCATCTGCGACAGTCATAGCTAGTTCCACTCACCAGAGGACCTGTCACGCTCCATTATTTCCATGCTGTCTGCTTCATCAAGTCGTTCCCCAAATGATAAGCTCTGTTGCATTGCGTCTAGCCCCGTCCGCTTGAAAAGGTTATTTCGTTCACCGATAGGCGTCTCCTTTCGCACCTGTTCTATACCGGACTCCCATAATTTAGGCAGATCCCATAGATGACCATCTTCCTCATCGCTATTCGCGTCAGACGGCGGTCCTCGCGGCTCATCTTCTAACTGCAGTGGCGCACTGCCCTTGAGGCTTTTGATAGCATGCCGGAGCCTGCTGGGTAAAATACCGCTCTCGATTCGTTTCACGCCATTCTTAATCTCCCTGAAAGGCACGTTTCGGTTGTGTGAGATGAGCTCATCCGGGAATAGTACTCGATCTTCGGCGACGTTGGCTTCGTTATAAAACAAGTATGGCGAGATGGACGCGTCTGATGCGTCTCGACTAGTCACGGACTCTCCGTTAATGTTGAGAAGCACGAACTCGTTCGTTTCATCCGTCAGCTTGTGCCATAGGGTCTCAACGTCCTCGCCTGCCTTAATTTGCCGAGTGCGCATTGAGCCTTCTTCCCGAGTCAGAGTGCGCAAGAGCGGCTCCATATGTGCATAAATGTCGCGCGCATTAGCTATCCGCCATGCATTCTTAAGTTCCTGAAGTGCGTTCCTGTTAGGCGACCCTGCATTCAAACTGCCGGTGTGAGAGACATGGAACTTACTTGTATGATGACGTTGTAAGTTTCTATTGCCGATTGACAAGGTACAAAGTCCCAAATGAAGACGTCGTAATAGTCATCGAATCCAAAACGCCATTTCCGCAACGCGTCAAGTATCTGGAAATATACGGGACCAACCTCCAGGACGTTGACATATTCATTTTTGGAAGCTCTTCCAATACCCTGCTTCTGGCGGTATGTCCACAACTGTTCCTCGGGAGGAGCTGTAATGACGCGACCAGTCTTGCCATCACGCACGAGGACCAGAAGCTCTCCAGCCCGCATTACAAGATATTGCAAAAATCGGCGCGTAACGGCGTCGTTGCGCTTCATGTGGCCAACAATAATGTTTCGCGTCTCAATAATATCATGTTGACGTCGACCGTGGCTTCTACCACTGACCTGATTATGTCGGCTGTGTTGTTGAGCCTCGAAATCGATAAAGTAAGGAAAAAAGCCTAGTTGTTGAAGCTGCTGAACCATCCTGTTACTGCCCCACGCGGCCCAGTTGGACGCTGGGAAGAATTGCCAGAGAGTAAGCAGATTCAGGTCCGAGAATTCAGCCCAGTTGCGGCATAACTGGATGGCATTTTCAAAGCTGCAGTCCTTGGCCATGACAGAAAATTGGAGCCAGCCGTCTCGCGACATGGCCTTCTCGCTGGCGTGGTTCCAGATGCTTTTGCCACAAATTGTGACTTTGGTCTTGCGTGACTTGGACTTTTTCTGTTGTGAAAACAAATTACTTTTCTTGAGATATTTCTCTATTAGCCAGGGATGGGTGTGAAGGTGCGCATAGCGCCGGTCCTCAGTGACCAGTTCTGAAAATGATTCATCGTCCTCATCGTCGAGAGAATCTTCAACGTCGTCGTCCGCTTCGTCTCCTCGGGCAAAGTCGGCACACGCATCTCTTATGACTTGAAGAGTAGGGTCTGCAACCTTTAAACAAATGTCTCGCAGATCAGATTCGGCAACATCGGCGTCGTCGAGGAACTCCTCTACGCTGTGGGCTCGGATAGCAGCGGGTAGCATGGATGCCTTTGCGAGGATGAGGCGGCTGAATAGCAGTCGTTTAATTTCCCTGATGTCCCTGATGACCGATTCAATCTCGTCATCCGTCATGGGTGCCGTCTTTTCGACAGTCTCGTGGGGATTCTCAAATGTGCCCACAATCTGGAAACCCCAAACGTCATGGTAGTTCTTCTTGACTCCTTCTGCAAGCCGTTTCCTCATTTCTGCTTCCGTCTCAATGTTGATCATGTTTGGCTCCTGCTGGTCCGCTCCGGTCGTAGCTTGTCCGCTTTCCTGCATTGCCAAGAGTCTCTTCTGCCCCCTGCTAGCCACGTTGGGAGAACCTGAAGATCCACGGGATCCATTATTAGAAGCTGCTTTGCCCTTGGCCTTTTGCTTCTTTTTGGACTTGGTGACGGTTGCCTGCGGCTCACTGCTTTGGCCAGCCTCTTGAGCGGTAGCGTCTGAACCAGCCGGGCGTACAGGATCCTCGCCTGCATCCAGTACTTGCATCCAGAGAAAGTGCTTAATCAAGTCAATGTAATTGTGTCTTTTGTCGTGTTCCGCATCTTCAATAGGATCCCAGTCTCCATCGTCGTCTGCCTCATCCGTCGACGTGGACATTCGCTCTCTATATGCATCCTCAAGATATGCATCTTGGCGCTTCTTTTCCTCCCTTTGTCGAATGAGGTCTAACCTGGTTTGCAGATTCTTTATATGACGTTTGAAGAGGGCAGCTTCTTGCTTCACCTTCTTCTGCTCCTTCTCGCCATTTGCTTCCTCCGTCTCCTGTACTTTGCGGACCCAAGTAAACCATTTCTCCTTCTCGTATAATACCTGGGCAGTTCGCTTTTCAAGCATTCCCAAGGCCCGGAGAACAGTATGGCGTTGGCTGCTAAGCTTGTCAAGGTATGCTTGGTGACCATAGTCAACCTGAAGTGGGTAGAAGTGTTTGTGGTGCAGCTTGCGTGCATCGATGACCTTGCTGAACAAGACATACTTCTCAAACAGATGGGAGTGTACTTGTCGAAGCACCGTCTCGTCTTGGATGCCTTCAAAATTATCGTTGGCGAGAGGGACGTGTGAGTTTTTTAAGATAGGCCGGGGCTTCATCGTCCATCGCGTCTAGTTGAGCATTACGCCGCTTGTAACCCTTGTATAGACCAAAAGCCTGCTTGGCATGGAGCCTGCAGAAGAGGCCGTTTGCGTTTGTCGCGGCATCCTGGCATGTCTGACCATCAGACAAACGTAGGGCCTGCTCAGAAGGGCGGTTAGCGCTGCTCTCGTCGAGGGGACATCTTTACAACTCACCTGGCATTGCGGCTGGATTGGCGTCATCGCGGCACGAGGTCATACATCAATGGACACCATGTGCTGAGCAGCTTGTCCACATTGTTGGGTGGTTGAAGACGCGTCGTTTTATCAACTTGGGGCCCGCGTTTCTCGTGAGACGTTGAAGGCGGTGTCGAAATCACGACTCCACAATTTGATTCGCCAAGCAGGGTTTACAGGCGCGTGTATGATAATTTCTGGCGGTCCAATAAAAATATTTTCTGGCAAAATGCAAGCACTTGAGTCTAAAATAAGTCATCAATGATGTTTCTAGGCCGTGACGAGTTCTGCATCACGGCCTTCATATGCATAATTGGGGTCCTCGAGACGTCCATCTTAACCATTTCAGCATTTCAGACGAAGCTTCGGACTCTTCCCATTCGGCTACGACAGACGCCACCACTATCTCGACAGTATGTGATTACAACTCATATCTAAACTCCTTGTTTTGGACGTCTGTTAAATCCAAGAACTCGTGGTTTTCTTCTACAACGTAAGAAACCCCAGCAGCTGCCTTTTCTTGATCACGAGTTCTGTTCCTTCTAGCCAGCACCCACCTCATGGCATACAGATCAACTACACACAAGAAGTAAATAATGCAAATGGAAATCTTGGCCGGCAAGTATCGCGGTGCGTCCTTCTTCTGAAACGTCTGAGGCGAGATAATGTTGCCAACAGTGTAGGCAACGGTTCCAAGACATGCAACCGTAACCTTCTTGGTAGAACCCGCCACATTTGTGCTCTGTAATCCAAGAATCGTTGTCCAACCAATAGGAATACCACCAGTCAAGTAGTACCCGATCAACGCGGGAACCCTACTTGTCGTGGCCATCAAGATTGCGCCAATAATGGCCGGGACATGGCCAGCAATGCACCACCATATTCGCTGTCTGGTCTTCATCGCAAGCCACGTCAGGCCCAACAAGGCGACAATTTCATACGCCCCGAGAGGAGTAACAAGGATAAGAGACTCCTGGCTAGAGTAGCCCATGCCCTTTACCAGCAAGTTGCCGAAACTGGTAGCGGTAGAGTTGGGGATATTGGCAGCAAAAATCCAAAAGCAGTACAGCCAAGTCATCGAGTCGGTCAGAGCTTCCTTAACCTGACTCCATTTGAACTTGTCAGACCCGATGCCCTGCTCGTTGCTTCGAATTCGCTGAATGTGGGCTGCTTTGTCCTCCAGGGTCAGGAATCTCGCCGTGGCGGGAGAATCGGGGATCAGAAAGTAGAACGCAATTCCAACCACGGAAGTAAGCAGGCCCAGGAACAAAAAGATAATCTGCCACCCTTGGAGCGCGGCGTTGGGGTCGCTGCCAACGTGTCTGGCAACACCGTAGGCGAAGAATCCGCCAAACATCTGGGCTGCTCCGCAGACGGAGAACCAAATGCCCACTCGAAAAGCTTGTTCCTTCTTGGTATACCATTGTGAAGTGAAGAGCACCCAAGCAGGAACCACGGCGGCTTCAAAGACACCCAGTAAAAATCGGCACACCAGGAGAGAAGCGTAATTCTTGCAAGCTGCGATACAGGCCAGGACAGCTCCCCAGAGAAATACATTAATGGAGGCGTATTTGGCAAGAGGGAAGAGTTGAATGAGCCGAATGGTTGGAAATTCAAACGCGAGTTGGCCGAAAAAGAAGATGGACGCCACCCAGTTGAACTGGTTTCCGACAAGGCCTGTGGCTTCTTGGATGCCAGTTACGCTGGCGTATGAAATGGACGTCTTGTCAATGTACTGCAAGAAGTACACGACGCAAATCAGCGGCATAATGTGACAGTCGATGCGACGAACAAGGCGTTTCTCCTGCGCTGGATCGAGAGGAGCTGTTGACACGTCTCCGGTCTTGTTGATAAGTTCCAGGGCCGCATCTACTCCGGACGATTTATTATGGCTTGGTTTGGGGGAGGTAATTGGATCATCACCAGAGCTACTAGCAGCCTCTGCTTTCTCATTCTCGGCTCCGGGATTTCCAGCGCCCAGAGGCGGCTGAAGTTGCAATCTCGCTTCACCCATCGTGGGATGCGTGTGCTGAGGACGGTGAGAATTCTGTATAAAAAAAAGAAAGACATGAACAAATGGGAACCGATTGACGTTCAACCTAGTTCTTTATAACATCATTCTTGACGTCGGCCAACTTTGAGGATCCACTTGTGAGCCATGTAAGCGTGAGCACATCATCGGAGGTCAAGACCCGCCAGGAACTATCACACGACAACTAATTAAGCTTGACTATATTTTTTTAGTGTCTGAATAAAGATATGCACTAGGATAAACTATACTTTGTTGTTATCTAGAGTGAAAATAAACGTTCTGCATTCACTCCTTGAATAGTGTCACTGGTCAATACGCCGGCCCAGCAGTTGGTTAGTTAGTTAGTTGACGTTGACTCTGGGGCCGACAGCATCTTGATGCATGCGTGGGGCTCGGATGAGCACGTCATCTTCCAGCGGCATATCGACAGTCAAACTATCAATGGACCTTTGGCAGGAGGCTTGTAGCCAGATCATCCTTGTCTCCGCAGGCCACAATAGTCTCTAAACCTACCCCCAGGATCGACACTTCAAGTCTGCTTTTCCTTTATATCTTGCAGCACTTTCGTAACATCCTTTACATCCTGGTGTTCAAGGCCCAAGACGTCGATTTGCCGTGGAAGCAACCCTGACAAAATGACCTCTGCTTGCTCAGCATTCCCCTCCCCGTTTGCCGCAAGACCATATTGCATCTCCGCCCACAGCGTCAAGCGGCTGTTTGCGCCAAACATCTTTTTTCGTTCGTCCACCACCATCCGGAATGTGCTTTTGGCTTCACTGTATTTGCCTTGTTGCATGTAAATGCCCGCGAGAATGTTGAGGTCCGCAACTGCGTCCTTGGGCAGGTCACCCGTGATCTGTCCACCGTCCCGATCCGATTTGCGCAGCTGGTTCTCCAGAAAGCTGTACAATTCCTGTGCTTCCTCATTACGGCCAAGCTTCACCAGAACTTCTGCCAGCGTGAGACGGGACCGAAGCGTATGCGGAGAGCTAGACCCAAATTGCTTGACGGAAGCATCGAGGGCTTTCCGAAGGAACGTGTTTGCCTCCTCGAGGTTGCCTTGACGCGACAGGACCCAACCCAGGCTGTCGCAGGCGAATGGAAGTGCTGGATTCTCGTCCGAGGACGTGCGTGTCATATCCTCAATAAGCCCTTTGAGTAACTCTTGCGCATCTGCGTAGCGTCCATTGCGTTTGAGCTCATCTGCTAGTGCCTGTCGAGCCGCGGTGAGCAAATCCCGGCACTTGTCGCCATCCATGGATCGAGAAGAAATGTCGATTGCCTCCCTCAGCTGGGGCGCGACCCTATCGCCACGCTCCGGTAACCAGCTATACAATTCGGCCAGTTCAATCCGGCGGCGTAGACACTCGGTGGGAGTCAATTTCTCATTCGTGCTGGTCTCCGCGAAGAGTCCCTCATAAATCGACTCCAGCCATCTATCAAGATTCTGACGAACTTTACTTCGTCGGTCCTGCTCAAAGTAATTCACCACCTGTGCCTTTAGCATGGAAATGTAGAAGAAACGAGCATTAATTGGTGGCCTCGGTGGAATAGGCAGGACAGAGTGCGCGAGTAATTCAGGAAGAAGCTTGATAATCCACTCCCTTGCATTTGAAGATTGAAAGAAGAGCTCAACCTGGTCCTTCAGGTGTTGGTCGTCCTTGCTCAAGCTCAAATGGTGGACCCAATAGAGGCATGCGTAGTCTGCCAATGGATAGAGGTTGCGAAAGTCGTTTGAGCTCGGCAGATCAGCAATGTGCCGGAATGACGAGTGCATGAGATACGCCAAGAGACACGTCGCCATCTTCTGATGCTGTTCGCCGATCCACGTAGCTCCATTCTCAGCAGGTGCCGACGCCTGGCTGTGCAGAAAGTCCCGGAGGGAGTGATGGACAAGTCTCACATGGCCGTCCTCAAACTTGACCAGAGATCCGCATACTTGCACCGCAGTGGCTTCCATGTCGGCGATGAATATGTTGGTTTCGGCAGATATGGCGTTTGCCACTTCCGCAAGTGTCATTGGCCTTGTTGAAAAGGCCAGCCATCGCAGAATACTATCTCGAAGCATAATACGTATACGTGTCTGGGGGAGGTCCTTGGACTGCTGCGCAAACGAGTCCCGGTAAAGTTGATTCAGAGAAGTAGGAAGGCGCTCCAAGTGTGAGTCAATATTGCCTTTGTTGATTTCGGTGTCATTCGCGACAACTTTGATGGCAAGTGACGCCCAGACAAAGATGCCCTCCGATTTCCGGGCTACAGTTGTGCTGACATTGTCGGCTTCCGAGCCTAGCTGTGGGTATTTGGCAGCTTCTGACGAGCAGAACCGTCTCATGTCGTCGGCAACTTTGGCAGCTGTGACTTGAATAGTGGGTGAATCCCTGAGTGCGCGTAGAATGCTGGCTTGTGGCCGACTGAGCACAAGCAGTCTGACGTGTCCGGCCAGTATCGTAGTCAGCTCAACCAACTTGGACGGGAGGTCAAACTTCAAGTGTGATAAGGACTCATCTGGCAACTCGTCCAGCCCGTCTATTATAAGCGTCAGGCGCGGTGACTCTTTGACGAGAAACCTGAACTCGTCCCAGATTTTGTAGCTGGCATCGTATGGCAGACTCCCTATGCCTGTGTGTGTATTATCGACGAGTTTGGAAACCCGTATCTTTACAAGGTCTCTCGCTTCTGGACATGATATAAGTTGAGCTGCGAGGTCATGTACTAGCAACGCCGGAGTAGATTGTGCCGTACAGTGTGTCGTGAGTACCGGTGATTCATCGCTGACCCCTACGACATCGCCGGCAATGAAGTCGGCCAGAAACGTCTTGCCTATGCCCACTGGGCCTTGAATCCATAAGACGGGTGAACTGCTCTCATTCCACGACTTCCACGCCTGGTATACTGGCTCCTGACGAACCCACTCGCAGGTCTGAGGTAGACGGTGTCGCTTTCTTGCCGCCTGCTCGCTTCCAGGATTGCCAGAGGCGCTGAAGGCTCTCTTCTTGCCGGAGCCTTCCATGAGGAGAATTAGTAACCGCCCCGCCGAAGATTGAAAAGTTGAAGGCCTTGAGCAGTTACTTCTGAACGCCCTGCGTATAAATAGCACCAACATCTAGCACATCTTGGGTGCCGTACGACTTTATCTACGTCTCCGTGATGGAAGAGAAGAGGGTAACAAGTCAACTCGGGACTTACACCCCGGTCCTGGTCGGGAGTTCGAGACCACGGTCGACCATCTGCAGGCGGTTGCTGTCTCGATGGCAAGGCGCACTGCGCTGAAATGTACATAAGCTGATATGTTTCACAACCACAACAATAAAAATGACGAGCTGACACTATCAAACGCCACAATTTTCAGCCTGCCCCTTTTGGTGCTTCCCCATTCTCCACATTCGTGTCAGCTCAATGCTCTGTTGGCAGCCCGTCCAACCACCTTTGGTCTCTGGGATTTACTCTGTGAACATGCTCGCAGAGACACAGCAGAAGAAATTGTAAAAAGTCGCAGGTAAATTGACGTGACAGATCCGAGAGGCAAGTTTGGATGTTTTTCTATTTCCGTACTGATCAAAGAGAACTTGGTATTCGAACCGCTGGTCTTACATTTATACTATACTAAATACATCACCCATTAACTACCTAATATTTCCCTTTATCCTACAAAACGCGTCAAAAATAAATCAGATGATCAAGTTCATTTGCAGCCAACGACTGGAAGAGGGCTCACTGATGCCTCCTGTTCTTTGCCACTAGGCTTATGGTGTCGACGAAATCTTCCAAACGCGAATAGCTGAGAGACCGACGACTTTCGCTCCGTCTTTGTCATAGTAGAACCTCTTTGTGTTTTGGCCCGAGGCAATGGTTCTTCGTATCTCTTTCCAACAAGTTCTATATCTGGCCGGGGAATGCTCCGCGTGTCATTCTTCAGGTCAGTTAGCAATTGCATCGCCTCTTCCCATGGAAGAACCCGCGCCAGAGGGCCCTTGGCTTCAGCCTGCTTGTAATACGCCTGCTTCCGCAAGGTTCTCCCAAAGACGCCAACTTGATACTCGGCATCTTCCTCGTCAACAAGACTATTTACGGTGCGGCACCAGTCGAGGAAGTACCCTCCCTTGTAATGAACATATCGTTGGGCAGCATTCTTTCTTTCTGTTAGCGGTGCTCGTTAGGAGACGAATGCTCGAAAGGACGCTTACAGTTCCAATGTTGATCTCCTCTACACCATATTCTAATATCGTCCGTTGGATCTGGCCGATTTCCTTGACAAACTGTGGGTCTTGGTCTTTCGGTAGAACCGAAATGAAGCCCTTGATCTCGCTGGCAGGTATCTTTGCGCGCATTTAGTGGCGTCTAGCGTCAGGAAGATATTTTCAAACGTACCGCAACCTCGGGCCGGTGTCTATATGCAATCGGTAGCCCTTCCAGATAGTTGTCTATCACACGGCGGACAAAGTTCTCGTAATACCCGGACACTAACTTGGCACCAGGTTCATCGCCTACATGTACAAGTCAGTGGCAGTCCTGGCATTTCCATCAAACGTACCCCATGACAATTCTCTGACACGTACTCTCATCAACTTCCCACCTCGTGTTGGGAATTCTATGAGTGAGCCAATCCTTTATGGCAACGGCCGTATTATTCAGGGCATCAGAGTAGGCAGACGCGTCTTCCCCTTTTTTCGAGTCCCCAAAATCAGAGACCCCCTTTACCACACCTAGGCAAATGGGACCCTTTGGCTCGAAATGTTTGCAGAGCTGGATAAACGCGCTCGCTTCCATGTCAAGGGCGATGGCGTTTCGGCCGACCTGGTCTATGAATCAGGCTTCATTCAACATGTAAAGGAATGAGCACATCTACCCACCGACGATCGAATCTTCTCAAATACCTGCGCGGCATCGCCTCGGACCGAAGACCCAGATATGTACTCGCCGTAACGAATACCACGACGTGTGTGCGACTTGGTAAACCCCTGCATGTCCCCGGCCTCGACAGCGACCGGTTTGTAGTCCGGCAGGAATACCGCATTCCCACCGGGTCCTTGCGCCTCCCACTTGCCCTCTTCATAGTTGATGGCCGCTTCGCCAAATACTACATCGCGCAGCGCCAGCTCCAATTTCCCCGTGGGGTCGTCGAAGCCGGCGCAGACGCCCGCGTGCAATACGAACCGAGGAGAAAGCGTGTTGAAGAGTATGGCCGCGCTGACGGCAAAGGACTGGATTCCCTGGCGCAGGGAACTCGTAATGTAGTACTTTAGGATATCCCCGGACGGTAGTTTGAATTCGCCCAAGTGGAATGTGTGGCCGTCTCTCACCATGGATACGTCATGGCCGCTGAGCCGGTGCTTTTCGTCGTCGATGCCAAGCGCTCGCGCAATCTGCTGTGCTTCGGCCGGCCGGCCGCAGATGATGCATACCGGGCGACTACGGAGTCGGCGCAGATTCGAACGGCTCTCCTTGTCTGTCGGCATGGCGGGCAAGGGTTCTCGGAGGACGCGGCAGAAATGTCTACTGTCGCACGTGCGGGATTCGCTCTTTGGACTATCAGGGTGCTCGAGATGCTTCACACCGGAGCGGAGCATGCATTTAATAACTTGGCCGCACGCGATTTCCACGGCGACGCGTCCATCCCGACTGCGATGAGCAGGATGGCGCCCGCGACGAATGCTGAATGGTTTCCAGTGAAGTTCTGACCTGCGCAGACCTGAACGGAGCTGAAATCAATATTCTTCAATGGCCTGCGCACAATATCCAATGCTAGGCGTCGGAATCGCACATTGGGTGCGCCACCAACTCCGGCAAGGCCTCGAACCCGTTCTGACACACTCGGCTGAAGAGGCTATTAATACATTGTGATGGCTCACCTGGGCTGGCTCAGCCCTGTGTGCCTACTTATCTAGTCACACAGCCCCAAGCTATTGCATTTAGTGGGCGAGGCTAAAAGGAGACATGGCTTTGGCCTGGGGGCTGATGCCAGCGTGTTGACAAATCTGCGGATGTCGCCGTCCCTTAGATTGCCAACGGCTGACACAGACGAAGCCCTCAGGTGGCATTTCTCTCAGCCTCAAAGAGTTACGCTGCCATTAGAGTTTTACGAGCTGGGCAGAATGCCTAGCAGTTTTTGGACGCTCTACGGATGCTTTATGCGCAATAAGAGCGTAGCCACGTTCATGCCTCCCTTGAAGCTGCGATTAAGCCGTGCAGTTATAGGTCCTGCGGAATAATTCGGAACAGGATACTTGATACCCCGTACTTGTTCTAAATGGAAGAATGTGTGGCTGATGACGTATCATCATGAGCTACAACAGGAAATCTGCGGCCGAATGTGGATCATGGCCCGGGGCGGCCGACCGGGACGGCCCGCCAGGTGCACCAGATCCTGGCATCCACATCATGGAGCTCGCATGCTGTCAACTTCGTCCTGGAGAAAAACATCCAGCTGGAAATTATTGCACGAGGTCTGGAATTCTCCAGTCAGTCGTCGTAGCTCACATGGCCTATCTACTTGATTCCATGCCATGTTTGTCGAGATGGCCAAAGCATGCTCGTGGAGTTGTTATAGTGCCTTGAGGAGTCTCAACAAGGTCGACAGTCTCGAAGCCAAACTTTGCATACAGCTGAACCCTATCCGGGTATGCCCGCGATTGCTATAATACATGTATAATCAGCTCAAGTTGCCACGCCTTGTATAATAAAGCCAAGTATAAATAAACCTAGACCCCTTTGACTTACCTCTAATAAAATATATTAAACCTTAGATAATACGCTGTTATAACTAAACTATAAGTGCAAGGCTTAAATACGTACCTGATATAGTGTTAAGACTATAATATTCCTGAACTATCCATGGTAGGAAACGATTTAGAAGCCAAGACTAGGTATTAAAGGGGGTGGATTACTTGTGAGAAAGGCTATACAGGTGCTATATTCTGAAAGGGAGCTAGAGGTCTAGGTGTTACCGGGATCTCCCTTGCAGCAGCCTTACCACGGCCTCTTGCCCGCACAGAGAAGCCCACGAGAGCGGCGTCTGGTTATCGTTATCCTTCGTCTCGATATTGGCGCCTCTCTCAAGAAGGAGCTTTACCACGGCCGCGTTCCCCCACTGAGCGGCCCGCGAGAGCGGCGTCTGGTTATTATTATCCTTCGCCTCGATATCAGCGCCCCTCTCAAGTAGTAGCTCTATTACGGTCTTATTATCCTTTATAATAGCCCAAAAAAGCGGCGTCTCGTTAGTGTTATTCTTCGCCTCGATATTAGCGCCCTTCTTAAGCAGTAGCTCTATCATGGTCTTATCCTCCCTCATAATAGCCCAAAAGAGCGGCGTCTCGTTATTGTTATCCTTCGCCTCGATATTAGCGCCCTTCTCAAGCAGTAGCTCTATCAGAGTCTTATCCTTTTCTAGAATAGCCCAAAAAAGCGGCGTCTGCCCATGGTTATCCTTCGCCTCGATATCGGCGCCATTATCGAGCAGTCGTTTGACGATGTGTTCATGGCCCTTTTTCGTCGCGGACAACAGTATAGTCCGACGGATCTCGTCTACTGAATCAACCTGGGCTCCTTTTATTAATTGGTTAGCTATATCCTGCTGTCCAGTGCAAATAGCGTAGAAAATTGGCGTTCCCCCGATATCATCTTTCAAGTCGGCCCAAGCGCCTTTATTAACCAGTTGCTAGACAATGGCCTAATGACTATTCTAAGCAGCGTATAACAGTGGCGTTCTACCGGCTCTATCCCTTACATTGATTTTCGCTCCTTTTAAAAGCTATGGCCTGGTTACGAGCGTTTCGAAGCGAAACTTCGGGCCCTCGAGCAACAGCTTCACGACACCGCTAAATCCGTTCTCTAAAGCCCAGGAGAGCGCCGAACGCTAGTAGGTACTGTCTCTAGAGTCTATCTTAACATTTCTTAATTCAAGCTGAAGCTGTATAATGCGCTCGAGTCCGAAATATAATATAATTATAAGGGTCGTGAAATTCCGAGGAAATCCACCATGTGTTTTCACCCAGTAAATCCTGAACCAGGTCAGACAACGATTAGAACCGGCATCGCAAAGTTTCTTCAGGCATTCTATAATGCTATCTTCTTCATCAGACGCTCGGAAGTGGGCGGCCCAATTGGTAGCAGAGTATTCGAGGAAAACGTGACCGCCAACGTAGTCATCAGCTTTCCCGGTCTCCTCTAGAGGTTAGTCTTCAAATTCATCGAAGAGCAGGTGCTAGATACAGATCTGGCAAAGAATTCGGTAGGACAGCCGTGGCTGCAGTGACGATTTCTATAAGTGCTGGTTCTTGTCGTCCTGGAGAAGATTAGAATCGTCTTTGTAGACTAAGAAGTTTTTTGTAGTTTAGTAAAGGAGATAGATCTTCGAGTCTTCTGAGATGTTCACAAAGAGGCCGCAGAGGTCTCTGATATGCTCTTTAAAGAAATCTTCTGGTTTGCTGCCCAGCTTCTTATACGATTTGTGCCCTTCTTTTATTGTTATCGCAAGGTACATTTCTGCCAGAGTTAATAGCCGTGCTACTGCCACGACAATGTGCAGCAACTTCTTGGCTTCTTTTGGATCCGTACTTTCGGATAGAATTTTCTCGTATGCCTTGTCAACAGAGAGTGGAAGCGAGTTAGTGTATGTGAGTCTCAGTAATAGTATTACTAACCACGGTTTTAATCTATCCCAGTATAAGATAAACCCATAAATATGTCTTATTACTAATAGCCCGCAGCCCTTACAAGAGTAATTGTTCGTCGCTTTGTTTAAGACCTTTATCTTTCCGGATATACACAACTATATCTACTATGTAGAGGTCGATCTCTCCTACAATCTTTGATACTTTTGCGTTGCTTTCCCCCTTGAGGTAAATAACAAGCAGCTCCGGTATTTTTAGAGGCTGGAAGCCACGTTCAATGTCTTTATAAAGCCGACTTATCACGAGAAACTTTAAGCTGGTATTCTTCTTCGCGTTATTCCCTGGCCCATAAAAATCACATAAAGCACTCGCAAGATCTTGTTGTTCATGGTCTTCGCATTCGTCGAATACATCAAGAATACAGACTATCTTGCCGGCATTAGTATCTTGTAAAGCTATAACCAGGACGTCCTAGAGCTCTTACAGTTCATAACATAAATAGGCAAGGGGTAATAAATAACCGCTAAACCGCGTAATAATATTATCAGAGAAAAGATCCTTTCTTTCTGTGAAGAGCTGGTGAAGGATACAACTAAGGGCGATTTTTACGCTCCTCTAATCCTAAAAGTCGTCTTTAAGGAAGAAATAGCAAGTTATTCTAGATTTTATAAATTTAAGTATAAAGTCGACTAGATATTTAGCCAAAACCGACTTTCCGCATCCAGGATTTACAGATACCCAGAGCATACTTAATGATTTACTTTCTTGCTATTACTTAAAATAATCATATCCTATAAACCACTTACACGTCCCTAGGACACGATCTGGATTCCTGTTCTTTCTCCTTTTATACAGCGATTTATTAAGTGTCTTAAGGATTTTATCCCTCGTTAGTTTCTTGGATTACTCTTTAAAAGAAGTATTAGTCTATTAGTAATAGACCTAGCTAGCAAGGCTATGATTTCTTACCCAAGTTTATATTATGCGAAACGATCATTATGCCATCGCCATAATTATTCTTTTAGTCTGAGCTAACGTTAATAATCTGACGCCCCGTTGCCCCGGAACTAATACTCTGTTCATAGTGTGTTCTGGAGCTCTTGGACTCTGAGTCTAGCACAGCTGACTTGACGTCTATTGGGCCGTGTAATGAGCGATACCGTGGTCCCGGGCTGGTCCGCTGCCACAACGTGGAAATTAAAAGTTGGGAATGTTTTTCGCGACAGGGAAGTATTCTTTAGCTGCCGACAAGCTGGTTAGCTTATAGGTCATAAAAATTAAGGAGAGAATAGACCACCAGACTGGCGAAGAAGCGGGAAGGACTGGGCGAGGAGGTGCAACAGACAAGAAGGCTTGCGGCTGGGCCGAGGTCAGCTTGAGGGCACTGAGGGCACAAGCCCAGCCATCATTTGGCCAGCGGCTGTGGCACGTCTCC
Source organism: Metarhizium guizhouense ARSEF 977 (assembly GCA_000814955.1). Taxonomy (NCBI): domain Eukaryota; kingdom Fungi; phylum Ascomycota; class Sordariomycetes; order Hypocreales; family Clavicipitaceae; genus Metarhizium; species Metarhizium guizhouense. The sequence goes on from AZNH01000091.1 coordinate 19,787, forward strand.
CTGCTCATGCAACACACCAATTGTTCTGGCGTGATTACCAGCTGTCAGCTTTAGTTGAGGATTTAAATACGGCATTATACAAGTCTACGTGGACGAATAGTCGGCGGCTGTGGGTTGTAGCACAGTAGAATTCAAGCACACCATCCAGCGCCTCACTCCCGACGCGATTTCCATCGACGGCATTGCTTGGCCGGCTTAGACTCCTTTTCCGGTTCTCTTTGCTAACCCGCCAACTCCGTCACGCATCTTATTGGGCCGTCGTAGGCGGCGTAAACTTGATCGACTAGCGGTATATGACCCCTTCTGACGGTATGAAGGAAAAGAGAGCAAGGTACAGAGTAATGTATTAGTAATCTGTAGCGAGATTTATTAACAAGCCGGGTTTGGCAGCCGGATTAAAACGAGGTACAGCTAATCACCTGGTCATATACAAGACGTGGGAGGTTAGGTAATATTTATAATAAGTAATCTGGCTGCTTAGGCCAAAAGAGAATTGGCAATAACATCCCGCTCTATTTGAACGAGGCCCTGGTCGCAGCTCCGCCACAGTCATCTAAAGCCTTTCGTCGACAAAAACCAGCGCACGCATAGATGGGACCGACGAGTCGTGACGCGACCTCGACCAGCTTCTGTCTTTTTACACACGTTATACCGCATAGAGTTCAGTGACTTGGACATTACGGGCCGTCAAGTCACAACGTGCGTCAGGTGCGACGTCGATTAAGAGAGTTTAGCCAGCATACATGGTTAGTTCTGGACCACGGCACAACCAATGCCGCCGCGCCGTTGCTGGCTCTCTCGCTAAAATCGACTATAGCTACAGGTTTTCTACGTGTTAGACAGTACTTAATTGCTGCATTCCGGCCCTGGAAGGTCGGCTTTGAGAAAGGACACACCTGTAGGGGTAAAACGAGAGGAGCGTAGAAACAGTCGAGCGGACCAGTTGGTCCATCCGGAGGGGAGATGTGCACACTGCACACCCTTCTTGACGGTGACCTCTCGCGGCTGGCAACAGCTTCGTGGCTGTAACAGCAGGACTCTATTGCTCGCTGCCCAGGTAGTAAGCTACCTGATCCTGAATGTGGTTGTGATACCGGGTGAGGAGGCAGATCCTCTTTGACCACGTGCAGACTTGCCAAGTTAAGAATGGAGCTGGCCTCGCCCCGGTCCTGCTCCAGATCCTGGGGGCCGACTGCCCTCCTTCATGTTGACGCGGGTAGCGCCGGGTTGTCCCGCTGACTGTGGCAAGGGGGTACATATGTCTGGTAGCCATTTGAACTTGAGATTTGAGGACCAGTTGACTCCTCACCACACATGCACACTGGCCCATGAAGAAGTTGCACCAGACATGCAGTGACACTGCGCCTAAAGCCACCAGACAACATCCGTCAGGGGCCATGAAGCTGTCACCCGGTGTGGCGACTGCGCCGTAACGTAAGACTAGTGTCGTATTTCCTGGCAGCATTCAGCATGGGCTCGACGCTTTGCTGTCCTGCACCCCGGAAAGCTATCCTTCGCTGGCATGTTATGCCCATGCCTCATCGCTGCGGCAGAGCGCTCCCTCAACATCCACGCCGATTTTCACTAGGTATTAACTCTTCATAACGCCGCACAGAATCGTAAATAGGACGTGCATCTCCCAATAACTGGCCCCTTATTAAGCAGCTCATATCATTGACTCCGCCTACTCAGACACTCCGCAGTCCATACGCTGAAAACCGAAATGGATCCCCTAAGCATTATTGCGTCCACACTGGCTATTGTTCAAGCCATCTCTATGATATACAAGGCAATCCAACACCTCAGCGGTCTTCCGAATAAGTTCAGAGAAGTGAACCGTAACCTCCCTCTTATGCAAAGCACTCTGAACCTGGCCCGTGATCAGCTCCTGGGCCTTCCCTTGGATGAGCCGTCAAAAATTGCAATCCAGCCTATGGTTAGTGCTTGTAAAGAGAAGGCCAAGGCACTGCAGGACATCTTTAATAAGGTCGGAAAGGGGGTGAAAAGTACTAAAGATGGGTCCTTGCTGGACTTCTACTGTAATTACCTGCGCCCTTTAGGCAAAGCACACCGAGTAGAGAACCTGATACAAAGCATCCTACAAGACTTAGACGCACTGGCAACCAACCAGTTATTCAAGACAGCAACTAGGAGCCAGATGGCTCAGCTCAAAGAGGCGATTAATTAACTATCCCAGGTGGAGTCATCTGTGCCGGACTCGGATTTCGATGGCCCGGGGACAAATCTCAACCAGAGTATCTTGTCCGGGGGAATAGGGTACTAGTCCGTCAATAGCAGCCAAGACCAGAAAATTAACTCTGGCGGTGGCAAAATGTTTGTTGCGCATAGTATCAGTTTCGGTGCTGAATAATGAAATGAGTGGCTTGATTCAACGCGAATACAGAAATATCTCGGGGAATAAAAAGGATGCGGAAAAGCAACATACGGAAAGAATAGGAGCAATCTACAGCCAGCTGATAAATTAATATGTATCCCACATTGGTACCAAACCAAATACGCAATGATTGGTTAGAGTCAAGCTAGAGGTCGCACATCCACGCGTTGCACGTACCAGAGTAGAGCCTAGGTATGGAAGCATCCAGGCGATATAATATACTAAATCTGCCATCTTCCAACGGCTGACCGAGATTTAATAAGCGAGGTCTTTTTGAGTGAGGCTACGACCGGCAAGGCGAGCAGGAGGATGGCATGGAGGTATGACCGGCAAGACGCATGGCAGCCAGGGATGGGATTCAAGAAAAGATCGACTTTGGCCAGGGACTGTGCGAATCCAAGAATAACGAGGTCGCTTGGCAATGGTCGAGGAGAATTGATTGAATTCGCAGCCTTACTTTTCTTGTACCAATGCATAACCTGGCATTATCCATTCCGTCATGTCCAAATTGCCTATTATAAGTTATAACTGTACATCTGTCGCTTTGCTCTCCTGAAGATGGCATCATAACTCACATTTAGCGACTGCCAAGGGACGAGACATAATATTGTAGAGTTTGGGAGAGAGGATCCTCGACACGAATGTATTTCGACAAACGGTAGGGTCCTATCAGCCAACAATACTAGTTGCCAATATCTTGACAGTCATCCAAAGGCCCAAAGTAATCCTCTTCCTCCTTGAGATACACCCTCTGCTCCTCTTGCTTCCTGGATAAGAACGCTTTTCTATCATCATTTTCCATGAACAGGGCGATTTGTCGTGAAGTGATTTCGTCGTACTTCTTGGCTTGTTGCGGTGTATACGGTAGGCATCCAAAAAGAGTGTAGCTGATGAAGGACCAGTAGGCATCAAAAACATACTCCGGGCGGAGTAGGGCACATACCACCAACGTGTGACACCAGCCTTTCCGTCTATCCCACTCATCAGAAAGTAGAGTGGAGCATCCAAACCCCAAAGATTTCTCCTGATCTCGCACTATCTCGCACAACTTGCTGACTTCACAGTTGTAGAGTATCTGGCCATGGCACAGAAAATCGATGGATTTGCCATCTAACCAGGGAGGGGGGACAAAGAACTGCAATGGCATGACGCTGCTCCATTCCCAGTCGAGCACCGCCACCAAATTGAGGTCATCGTCCCACAAGAGGTTCTGAATGCCTAGGTCACCGTGAACCAAGACAAACGGGCCGCAATCTTGAGCTGCATCGAGCCATGACTCCATTACAAACCTTCTAAAGTCGTGCGAGGCATATAAACCACGCTCACCACGGATGTCAACCATGGAATTCGTCCCCTTGTCGAGCAGATTGTCTCCCAGCCAGAGAAGTGCATCCACGTACTCCTTTGACGTCTTGAATGTTTTATGCTCGGGGAACCCGGAAGCAGGCGCTAGACCCTCGCGTTGCTGGAGAAGAATTTCTATACATAGTGGCCGGTGGCGAACCCGGATGCTCTGGTCATGGTCCTCTTTTGGAAGGCCAAGAGCGCCAATCTCGGGGAATTCCAGCTGCCGTAGTTGAATGTAGACCTGGGCCAAATTCTGGTACATTTTCTCTCTGGCTTTAGTGGGCTGCGTGGTCGCTGAATACCAGACATCAAGGTCCTTCGGAAAGCCGAGTTCCCTGAGGTTTTTCCCCTTTATGTAGTCCATGATGATAAACGCCATCTTGATAGGACTATCCTTGGCGGAAGAATGCGCCCGTATCCTGGGGACAGGTATCGTGGTGTTGGCTGCCACGTATCTACCCTGTCGTCAGAGACATCCTTTCAATATAAGCCTCGGAAAACTCACTTCATCGTGGCAATCTCTACGTCCATCTTCTCATCTATCCAAGGGACTTCTTCAGGGATGGGAAGCCTCACAACCCATCGGTCAGGCACCCCATCAGAGCTCGGCGTCGCGAATTGCACAAAGAAGCAGACATTGAAGCTTCCATGCTTGACAGGTTGAAAGAACTGGCAGGGTTCATTGTCGTGGTACGATGAAGCAAGCTTGAGAATCTCGTTCTGGTCTATTGACGCAATAAAGCGTTGTGGTGCTTCTTGGGCTTTTGCGTCGAGGATTAAATCTCTCATCTTGGAGGATGGGCACTGAATGAAGGAGAATGGTGTTTATCGCGCGTACTGCCTGAAATTTCAGGACGCAATGATTACGCGCTCTTATCCAATCACATCAGGAGTGCCAAAGGTCCTTGCTTTTCTAAGAGCAAAGGAGGGAACAGTAACCACTATATATACATGAAGGGAAGGCGTGTGCCTAGGGCTCTTGCCCGGGCACGTGCATGTGTTTAATCTGTGTAACCAACAGGTCCTTTGTCGGTGAAGCTGCATATCCTGAACGTCAGACGGCCGGAGCCTCCCAGCAGTTGCGATGAGATTATTACAGGCAGGGGCTAGTCAGAGAGATCCAATTGACTTGACCGTGATATGCGGGGTTAAACGCCCGGCCTGCCGAATAGAGAATTGCCATCAATGTCCCCAACATCCGCGCCGAGGATCCTTGCTAGCTCCATGTCTGCCTAATATTCAGCCCGAATAGCAAAAGCCGGGAGAAATGTGTAAAAGGGTCTGGTGTGGCAGCTTGAGGTCTGGGCATGAACTAATATGGGGCGGTAGCCCGACTACATATGTAGCAGCAAAAGCCCTCGGGAGCATCCCAGAACGTGGCCTGTTTCCGGAAGGAAGAAGTTTCTGGTGTTTCCTGTTGTGGGGGGACAAAAGGGCCAACAAGTACTTTACAAGCTCGCCAACTACTCGAATTAGCTTCCCATCCGTGCGAAAATTCGTCATACATGATGTAGCGTAGAGAAAGATGGTAGCCTTTCTATCTACATAGTCCCCCCAGAATCGAGAGAGAGAACAAATATGCCGCTCATTATATCGTCTATGGCCCTTGGTCCTCCAGTTCCATGACACGAAGCAATCCAATACTTACCCTTGGGACCGGGCTCTTCTCCAAGTATCCTTGGATACAAAGACATCCATGTAGCTTCGTGCGATGGCCATATCGGATGTCTTCGGGATACTGGTAGTTCCGCATGAAAGCGAATTCTCCACCGCAGTCCTGTCACTCGAGTCAAAGACTGGGAAGTCATCATACCTGATGTGCATTAACTTCAAGAGCAGAATGTTGGATGTATCCTCGAAACAAGCCGTGCTAGTCCGAGAAGTCAGGTTTTGGCTAATCTCATCTTTCAACTCACCCAACATCACCTCAGTCTCGATACTCTTGCAGCTCAAACATCAAGCGAGCCTACAAGTTCCACCCAGTGCCTTGTTTCTCAATTCAAATAACCACCTCTACTTTTCCTTTGGCTACCCTATTGCCTTAAACTACGATACGCTTGTTTGTCAACTACTATCCAGCTGCCCTTGCCACGCGGCATGACTATTGCTCTTCTTCTTCTTCCTTCTCAAGGCCGCCAACGCCAATGCGATCTCTCTTGCTGTCATAAACACAAACACCACAATCAGGCAAACACCTATGAGGCAAACGACAAGCATAACAGCCACGCAGAATCCCTCACCAACTTTGTACAATGGACGCCATGAATTCTTTGTAGTGCCATATAACCCCTGTTGAGAAGAGTAGCCCAGCTGGATGGAGCTGATAAAGATGCTCAAAACGCCAAAGGTAAACAACAAGGGGCCGTAAAAACGACTAAAGTAGGCATCGTAATTGCCGTAAACCTTGAAAAAGACAAACTTGCGCAAGACAAACTTTCCCCAGAAATTGAGGGGTCCAAGGCGCAGCTGACCGTATTGATAACGAGGGCTCACATCGGCGTCAAGTATGGCCAAGGGCCCGAAAGCCTGAATAAAATTGACAAAGGAAGTATAAGTAATCCTGGAGCTTTTGTCCCCACAAGCCAGCTCTGCAGCTACACTTTCGCCGTCTGCTCTCTTGTATATTGAATTGCAGTCGATTGGCAAAAGGCCGTGTTTCTCTGCAAGCGCAAAGTTCGAGGGGTGCTGCACTAAATGCTGGTAGGTGCGCATAAATCCCAAGATGGATTTATACGCGGCATCTTTGTCCGTGCTGGCACTCGTTTCTGGTTCCAAGACCGCGGACCAGAAGGCGTGGGAAAGCAGAAACGGCGGGATAGGCTTGACGAATACTCGGTGGTCGTGCCAGACAAGATGCAGCTCCGGGTTTTCCGTCACCGTGATCTCTCGGCCGACGGCGACTTGGTGAGTCAGGCTGAAGACGTGACTGCTGTCCTGGGTTGACACGAGCCAGAGCCACTTTGAGAAGTCGTCCAGCTGCGGGGTGCGGAAGTTGTTTTCGAGAAATTGAAGAATCTCGGATCGGTCCAGTGTTGTTTGGGGGTGCCCCGGGAGGCGACGGCTGCTGTCGCCAATGTCTGCTTTGTGGATGCCGTGGAAGAGACTTGAGAAGGTAGGGAGGGTCATGATGTAGAAACGAGTGAAGAACTGTCGTCAAGGTCATAGAATTAATTCAGTTATTGAAAGGCGTGAATTCGATAACTCCAAGGATGAGCCAAGGAAGGTGTTTTCGAGACAATCGGATTCGGGTAGCAGGCGGTATTTTGTGATTTCCTCACGCATCTGAGTGCCGAGTGGCTATCTGATGGCTACCTTTCACTTGTCAATCTTTTCAAAAAAATGCCTTGGACAAATCAAGAGTTGGCAAGAGCCTTAATGCCGGTTGGTGGTACATAACACATAGCCAGACGTTCCAGTCGCTGATGTTTATCCGCAGCCAAAACGGTCTGTGAGGCTTATAGGATGATCGAATACTGCAGTCTGATATCTGCACAGGCTTTTGGCATCTCGGGTGGATTTCTTGGACAACACGTACGGCGGCAAAATCAGTTTTCGCCCGGCAACATGGACGGTTGTCCAAGGGGATATCAATGGTGGTCAGCTGCCCAACAACCCAATTATGCAGCACACCTTGTTTTTCTAAGGAGGCTGAGCATCATTTATGCACATCTTTTGCCGTTTACAGCATGGCAATACACCCCAAAAGAGATTGCTGCAGCGGAACCGGGACGGGCCGCAGGGATGGAGAGATTTGGTCATGTTGTTGTGTAACAATGGCAGATTGACCACGTCAAACTTTTAGAGTTGGTTCCTTATTGTCACGATGGGCAGCTATGAGCTGAATTCAATAGTATATTGGTTCCTGATTGGGACGATTTAGCTACAGAATCGAAAGCTCCTGGATAAATGACCGATTGAAATGGACAGACTTCTGGCAGTGATTATCGGGATCGGCCATGGGGTCATGGAGTAAAAGAAATCCAGAAACACCGTCCCTCGGCCGAATACGCTCAATATACAGCTTATAGATACGTCCTTCTAACCCTCTTTGGCCCATGACACTTGCGCTTAATTTCAAGCTCAGTGTCAGTAGGTATATTCGGGTAGACCAATCATTATGGTGACATCTGGAAAGCCTCACGCCATGAGAGTTATAGAAAGACTCAAATCCCCCGCCTGATGAATTCAATACCAAGGACAAGTCCACTCTTTAATGTGTGAAAAGGGCAGGAAAACTGGGCTTAGAACGTTGGGTTCATAAATCAATTGAATAATCGACTTTAAGGTATCAAAGGTCCTTGGTTTTTTAAAAGGTCTTGAGGGACCAGAGGCCTCTACAAATACAAGAAGTCGGTGAGGGCTAGCACCTGAGGCAGCCCTCGTTTATGGTCCGACTCCGGGCTCTCGTGATACCTTTCTTTGTTGTTGTGTAACCTTTGTAGTCCGATACCTTTTTCTAGGTCTTGACCGTGTGACACAATGTTCGCAACGATCACTTTAAATAGTTAGATTCAAGCTTAAACAAAAGCTTCCATGACCGAATTGAAGACCGTATTGACGACTCGTTGGCAGATATAGATGACGATTTTGATTCACGTTACTCACAAATACTGGGAGAATAATAGCCAACCCTAAACTTGGAGGCTCTTTTTTTCTGCTCATTCTGAGGAGCCTAGCCCCTACGTCTCATCAAAATGTGGCCGATACAAACAGCCAAGAATACCAAAGAATCCGACTCATTTCCCGATGGCGTTCCTTAGGATTACGGTCCTGGATGGATTGTACATGCTATTTTTGCATCATACGGCATGCCATGGATGGCTCAAAGTCCACTGCAAGCTTCCGTGATCAACGCCTTGCAAGGATTGGGAACTTCCCGGCGTAGCCAGTCTAGAGACGGAAATGGCAGTTATTTCACCTCGCATATTCACACGGAAGCACTCTTATGGACTTGTTGCCGGGGACATAGCGACATGTGGTGACACATTCTGGAAACAATCGAATTCAAATGGACTGGGGCGCTGACTCATGCTTGAATGGCAGCTTGACTCATTTTAGCGAAATGTTGGTGGTTTCGAGTGTGCGCACCCTGCTATTCTGCAACAGGCCATCAAGTCATTCCTCGGCGTCTCTAATGGCACGCAGAGAAGGGGCCCGAATCAGGGTGCTCGTGACGAGTCAATTGGTACATGTAGACAACATTGAAAGCCTAAGCCACCTGGCCAGTCGGTATGTCCGGTGAAGCTATGGCGGGCGGCAAAAAAAAAAGTTTCAAGTTTGGCTTGCGCAAAATTCCCCCTCTCTCCCGATTCACCCCACCATCGACCGATGTCAAACCACCCCACATGCATTGACTTGCCCCGCCGGCATTGCGAACTGTCGTCCCAGATTGCTCTTTGGGTGAGCGGGAGCAGCCATCAAATATCAACCCATACACATCTACGAATTATAACAAGGGGTAGAGACCGAGTCGTACGGAATAGTGAGAGATATCAATCGTACAACGGACTTGCCTCACAAGACAGCTAAGGATTGCCTGCCCGGGCTGGAGAAAAATCTGGCAAGCTTGTAAAAGTTCACGAGGAAGGTGCTCGAGACTTTCTTGTTATGTGATTGGCACCTGCCGCCAGTTGTGGGGACTGTGAGGTCGAACACAACCAGTGCGCTGAGTCACCTTCCAACATGATCCCGAGTCATACATTAAGGCCAGAAATTACCTTTTCTTTCCAGAACAGCTCTCTCCTCGCCATTCAATTGTCTGCTTCGACTGCGTTTTTTATAACACAATGGGAGACGCCAGCGCTAAGGAAAAGTTCGATATCATTCGCGAGAACCTCGCAGAGGTTCTCAACCCCGAAATCATCGAAAAGATTCTCGACGAGGGGAGACATCCGAAGATTTACTGGGGTATGTACATTGCGAGTATATTCAACGACTACATACGTGTCCATTCACTCGCCAATAGCCAGTAATCGCCTCCTCCCCAAAACCAAATGCTAATGTGCCTCCTCCCTAACCAGGTACTGCCACCACTGGTCGTCCTCATTGCGGCTACTTTGTGCCCGCCATCAAGATTGCCCAGTTTCTCGCCGCGGGCTGCGATGTCACCATTCTCCTTGCCGACATCCATGGATTCCTCGACAACCTAAAAGCGCCCATCGAGCTTGTCGAGCAACGCGTCCACTTCTACCGTTATGTCATCACTGCCATGCTGGAAGCCGTCGGCGTATCGACCGAGAAATTGCGATTTGTTCAAGGAAGCTCTTACCAGAAGAGCCCCGAATACATCATGGACATCTACAAGCTGTCGTCATTGGTGTCCGAGCACGATGCTAAGAGGGCCGGTGCTGAGGTTGTTAAGCAGACGGCCAATGCCCCGATGAGTGGTTTACTCTACCCTGTTCTGCAGGTGCTGGACGAGCAGTACCTGGATGTTGATGCGCAGTTTGGTGGTCTGGATCAGAGAAAACTATTCACCGCGGCCAAGGAGTGGTTACCCAAGATCGGATACAAGCAGGTACGTCTGTTATACCATTCGCACAGGCTACGCGGATCAAGCAATTTGATTTGCTAACTGTATCTTTTAGCGCGCACATTTGCTCAACCCCATGGTTCCTGGTCTTCAGGGTGGGAAAATGAGCTCAAGCGACCAAGGTGATTACCCAATTCTGATCCTGTCTATATGCGCCTAGTTGATAGAGGCTAACAAAAGTACAGATAGCAAAATTGACCTCCTGGACGCCCCGGAAGTTGTCTCTAAGAAAATCAAGAAAGCCGTGGCTGCACCGCAGGTCGTTGAGGAAAACGGCGTGCTTGCTTTTGTCGAGTTCGTACTGCTGCCAGCGTCTGGTCTGAAGAATGGAAAGAGATCATTCACTGTAGACCGCGAGCGAGATGGTCTCGAGCCCCTGGTGTACGACAATATTGCCCAGATGCAGGAGGACTACAAAAATGATGTGGTATGTTTACTCTTTCGCTACCCAAGTCCCGCGCAACAATCGTTCTGTTCAAAGAAAAGGCTCTGACATGGTGAAACTGCAGCTCAACCCGCAACTACTCAAGCCTGCAGTCGCCAAGGCCCTGAACGAGCTGCTTGCCCCTATGCAGGCAGCTTACCAGGCGTCCAAGGACTGGCAAGAGGTGGCTCTCAAGGCTTACCCGCCGCCACCAAAGAAGGAGAAAAAGGTCAAAAATAAGGGCACACGCCACCCAGGCCATGTTGTTGAGGTCGACGGTGTTGCGGAGAAAGTTAAGGAATTAAACGTGTAGCCAACTAGATGTGAAAAGTTATGCATGCATTAGCGGGAGATAGACACTGGATAGCTTAGCTTATATACCATTTGCTTACGAATCTACGCATCTACCTTTGCATATCCCAAACACAAATAATAAATAAATCAGGCGGCATTCATGACCACGTCTTATTTATGCGGATGGTATGGCCAGGCCATTATTAATGAACATGGTGTCTATTGGACAACCGCGCAGGGCGGTGCACTTAGCACGCCATGCAGAACGAGGCAAAAGGTACTTGGCCAGATCTGGTACCTCGCTCTATACGAATATACTGCAGAAATAGTGACATAGGTAGGTACCTTCAAGTATGTAGTACTTTGCAATATTGACGCAATATTCTCTGATGCCAGAGCGCCAACCGCCTACCGCCTACCGCCTCCCCCCAGGTGCCACTATTACCCAACTGTTTTCCCTCCACCACTAAAGCATGCAGGCTATTATGTACAAGGTATCCAGAGTGGATCTTCCAGCCGATGTCCTCCAGGTTGACGGACGTCCCATCCCCATCAATCTTCTTCCACTGGTGCCCGTGAGATAATTTCTCCTCTACATCACAACGCGGTAGAGGGCTTGTATTGCAGCTTGCTCAATCCACCAAGTCATGGCGTCCATGGCCTCATCTCTGCAGAGAGTGCAAGCTCCTGTTCGTAGAGCACTATGCAGCACGCCCGCCGCCGCCCGATCCTTTGCCACAGTCCCTTCTCCTAGCGACTCGGCCAAAGCCGCCAAACCAAGGCGCAAGACCTACTTCAAAGATACAGACGTCGCATCATTCTCCGACTTCATCGCTACCTCGTCCCCGGCCCAGCAGCTCTCCACCTCAGAGGCCTACTCTCTCCGAACCGCCGAAGTCGGGCCAGCCGGCAAGAAGAGAACAATCACACGACTGCCCGAGTGGCTCAAGACGCCGATTCCCGCAGGAAACGACAACTTCAAGAAGATTAAGAGCGATCTGCGAGGTCTTGGCCTCCACACCGTGTGCGAAGAGGCACGATGCCCCAACATCTCCGAGTGCTGGGGTGGTTCAGATAAGAGCGCCGCCACTGCAACCATTATGCTCATGGGCGACACCTGCACGCGAGGGTGTCGTTTCTGCAGCGTAAAGACGAACAGGGCGCCCGCGCCGCTGGATCCCCACGAGCCGGAACACACTGCCGAGGCCCTTGCGCGATGGGGCCTGGGCTACGTCGTTTTGACGAGCGTCGACCGAGATGACTTGGCTGACGGGGGCGCCAGGCACTTTGCCGAGACGATTCGCAAGATCAAGCAGAAGAGGTCGTCGCTGCTGGTGGAAGCGCTGACGGGCGACTTCATGGGCGACCTGGACATGGTCAAGATCGTGGCCGAGAGCGGGCTGGACGTGTACGCGCACAATGTCGAGACCGTCGAGGCCCTGACCCCGTACGTCCGCGACCGCAGGGCCACGTTCCGGCAGAGCTTAAAGGTGCTGAAGCACGTCAAGGACGTCCGTGGCAAGGAGGGCATCATCACCAAGACCAGCATCATGCTCGGCCTCGGCGAGCAGGAGCACGAGGTGATGGATGCTCTGCGGGGTACGTACTGGAACCTACAACACCCCCCCCCCCCCCCACTTTATAGAGCTCAGAAAAGTAGACGTCGACGTCGTCACCTTTGGCCAGTACATGCGCCCCACGAAGCGCCACCTCAAGGTCGAAAAGTACATCACCCCCGACGAGTTTGAAATGTGGCGCCAGCGAGCCCTGGACATGGGCTTCCTCTACTGTGCGAGCGGCCCTCTGGTGCGCTCATCCTACAAGGCCGGCGAGGCGTTTATCGAGAATGTCCTGCGCAAGAGAGCCGGCGAGAAGGGCATGGCGTCGCCCGCGGCGGAGGAGAATATCGCCAAGGCGGTGGCCATGGATGCCGAGACTCGGTGATGATAGATGATGGGAATGAATGGCAGATAAACATACAATTCAGAGGGGTCATTCAGAAGCTATCTGTGTAAATGTTATATATCGGCGACAGGGGTTCGCATAGATGGCGTTTTTTTTTTTTTTCGGGTACTTGACGGTAGAAAGCAGGGCATTCAACAATAGGCTCTTTCAAGATGAAAAGATGCAATGTGCGTCATGTACGTTTTGGTGCATGCCCATGTCCAAAGTCGGACGAGAGCCGACGATGTGGATGACTGGATGTACGACATTGCAGGAAACTAGCATGCTTATATTCCACGAAGCTAATATAAAACACCTTTACAGTCATTTACACGTCTTCGTCACGGGTATCGATCCACAACTACCTACTTGCCGTCCCACAATCCCCTCAGCGCCGTCAGCGCGATAAACAGCGCCTCCTCCGTCCGAATCGTCCTGCTGCCCTGCCCCGGCAGCACATTCACCCACTGGTCGAACAGCTCCCTCGTCCGGCCGCCCTGGACGTCCATCTTTACCAGTTCCTCGTCGTTCATGGACGCAAACTCCAGCCCGCGCGGTCCGCCAAACACAATGAGCAGGTGCTTGAAATTGAGGGGTTTCGACGAGAATGCCTTGGAGATGGGGGTCCCGCGCTCCGAGGTGCCAATGCTGAAATCATAGCCGTCCTCGTACGGGCTTTCTGTAAACACTGAGCTGAGGGAGGGGCATTTTCGGACAGTATACCCCCAGTAGTAGCCGCCTTCTGTCCGGGGCGCTTGGGGGTCCACGCACTGGGGATACTGGGACTGGTCGTCGGGGAAGAGGAGCGTGAGGCGGGTCTTGGGCGGGATGTCCTCTTCGATTTCGACGGGTTCGTCGAGTCCGACCTCCACGAGGGTGCCGCTTCCTGTGCTGGTTTTGCCGGGGATGGTGACGCCTTCGCGGTAGGAGATCCATTCTTTGGGATTGGGGTGGTGAGGCATGTCCAGGCTGGGGAGGAGCGCGGTCAGGCGGAGGTTGGGGTGTAGTGGGAAGAGGGCCTTGCGCATGAACGGCGGCGCTTCGAGGAACGAGAGGATGTGTGTGAGGAAATGGGCCGGGTCGGTGTCGCCTGTGTAGCCCGCGGTGTCTGTTTGTCGCGGACGGGAGGAGGCTGGCGAGTCGTCGAATACGACGACCTCGTCAACGGCGAAGACGGCGAGGGCGCGGGCGATTCGCCCCGGTATGGACATGCGTTGGTCTGCGGTCGCTAGGCTGGGAGGCGTGTGTTAGTAAGGGCATTGCGCGGGCAGCGTACGGGACGTATTAAGAGGGCTTACTTGGTCAAGATGCTGGTTGGGATGGCGACGGATACCGTCCAATCTCTGCCGCCTTCGGTGGGAGCGAAGCTGGCAGAGGGCTTGAATGAAGTTCTATCTTGCTGGCCATTGTGGGCCGTCTTCCGCTTCTTTTGCCTGGTAAGGTTGCAATTCACGCTCAATTTTACAGGGATATACTTACTTTATTCTTACGCTCGTGAAAAGACATGATGGCTTTTTTTATAGAGCTGTTTATGAAAATTGATGTCAATATGAGAACCCTGGTCGGTGAGGGTTGTAGAAAAGTCGAGGCAGCTCAATAGGTCCGGCAGAAAGCGGCGCACCTCGATTCACCGCCTGCCAATCCTGGCTTCACGCCACCTGTTGGTTGGTCAGCCAGCTGTTGGAGATGGCATCATGCTGTCCACTTCTCCATCTCATCCATCAATCTCACAGCAGACTTTACACAGGTCAACGTGGACATAATGAGCGGTCTTGTCGAAATTAAGTCTCCATCGGAGTGGCAGTCTCTGCTCTCCAGCACCTCCGTAGTCGTCGCCGACTGTATGATTCACACCATTGCTCCGCACCCGGGGAGTCCACGCAACAGGTTAACTAACTCATGATAGTCTATGCCGACTGGTGCGGACCATGCAAGATGATCGCTCCTCATTTCCAGCGTCTCGCAAGCCAGCACTCTTCTCCCAAGAAGGTGGCCTTTGCCAAAGTCAACGTCGACTCCCAACCCGAAGTCGCCAAGGAGAACCGTGTGTCTGCAATGCCCACCTTCAAGATCTTTCACAACGGCACCTGCGTCGAGACCATCCAGGGTGCCAATCCGACCGCTCTCTCTGAGGCTGTTACCAAGGCGGTCCAGCTCGCAGGTAGCGGCAAATCTGCCGATGGTCTCTTCAAGACCCCTGGTCGAACTCTGGGGGGAGGTTCGCCTTCTGCGGGCGGCGGCTTCAACTACAGCGGCCTGTTGAACCTTCTTATCGCCTTTGTTGGCCTGTACCTGGTGTCCTTGTTTTCGGCACGTAACCAAAAAGAGGACTAGCTGTCAAAGGAAGAGAAGTTGCTGACTGGGTTTTTTCTTACAGTTCGACGCGCAAAAGGCTGCTGAGCAGTCGCGGTTCAACGTTCATAAAGCGCCGCAGAGACCTGCTCCTCCACGCGCGTCGCCAGCAGCTTCTGGGGCTGGGGCTGGGACTGGATCCGGTGCGAGAGCTCCGGGGGGTGCAGCCCATCCCCAACAGAGGGCTACATTTAAGACGTTGGCCGATCTATGACCGAAATGGGCAAGTGTGAGCGGCTTTAGTTATTTGCATGGCGTTGGGGGACATGATAGGATTTCTTCATTCATTCCAAATACAAAGAAGGTTATTGTAATACATGGTTCAACGAGAAAACTAAGCGCTAGTTCGACTTCCAGACTATCGCAATGGGGCATGTGAGTAACTATGACAGAAAGAGAGGATGATCAGGGCATGTATCTGGAAATCGCGCTCTACACTTCTACGTACTGTATTATTTGTGCATACTTGGCAATAGGTAAATGTAACTTTCCAGACTGCCAAGTAGGTTCACCACCAATTGCCTTACGGCCAACGCAACTCACCATCGGCACATAGCAGCCTTCTAGCACGCAGTCTTCGGTCACTGGCAAGACTGGGTGTCCCAAATACGCATAAATTTCAAATACTTTCTCTTCGCTCTGGAATTAGTATCATCCCGCTTTGAAGGGCACGTTTCGCAACTGTAATCACCCAATCACGCCAACAGCATTACAAAGTATCGCGGTCACGTGATAACGCGATAAAGAAAAAGCTCCAACCTTGACCTCTGCGCGTTTCCCTCCTGCAGCACATACTTGTACAATATGTTGTAAAAATGTTGTCATTTAGAGGCATCCGACATGCATATTCTAGTTGTGGCTATTCTACCTCGCTTTTTTTAAGAAGTTCTCCTTCACATTCGTCATTTGTCACGGCGCAAAGAGGCTCGGTTTCAAACGTCACTGGGGGCGGCGCATTTTGCACAGCTCCCGCGGGGCGAAATTTTTCTATTTCCAGATCACTAAGAGCAAGCCAGTTGATAGAGTCAGAATCAACAAGCCAAGAAGACATCGAAAAGGTTGTGCGGGATGCAAAGCAACGATTTCGTGACACACTACCGCGCGGCTACCTCAACGATCAAGAGTATGCGCTATACGAACGACTGTATGGACCACCCTTGCGAGAAACCAGACCAGAAGATGTCGGAATTGACACCCATGCGGACATGGGACCTGTTTCCCCCCGGCCGGACGACGAGGGCACCCTGCTGCGACAGCTTGAAGGCGGCGAGTTTGAAGAGGTGACCTACAAAATCGACCGACAAGCACAGTCTATGGAGGGGTCGCATGAGATTGATACGGACTACCCTGACACCAGAGAACACGATATAATTGAAAAATCTCCTGGGTATGTGGATATTGTGGCTCGAAGCCAGAGGGAACATGATGCCCTGAAGAGACTAGCGGAGGACTTTGAGTCTGCTCAGAAGAGCAGAGTCCAGAAAGAAGACGAGAAAATGGACATAGAGGAAGAAGATATGGAAGAGGATGGAACTTCGTCCTGGCTGCCGGAAGAAGAGAAAGTGTTTGGCGAACGAGAGTTGGGAGAAACCAGGCGATTCCATCGATACACTCTGGAGGGCAGGTTTCACGGTAGCCCTGTCGAAATACCGCTGCCCAGAGACGAGTTGATATCACCTATCCGGGAACTTCTGGAGCGAACTCATCTGAAACATGTCAAACAAGCCGCGGAGGCAGCCTTTGGCGGACCGGGTCTCCCAACCTCGCCCTCCACGCCCGAAGGACGCAAGAATGGCCTGATGGGAGGAGTTGGGCTCCCTCCTGATCAGCGACAGATGTCTGAAATTGAAGCAGATGCGTTCCTCGCAGGCTATCTACCTCCGGCATACGCTTCGATCATGTCGATTCTACGAGAAGTCCGGAAGCGAGTAGGCAGTGAATGGATACAGTCTCGCCTCAAGCAGGGCGAACAGGGCGGGTTAAGCGTCTTGGATGCAGGTGCTGGCGGTGCTGGCTTAATCGCGTGGGAGCAAATCGTCAATGCCGAATGGGACTTGCTCAAGGAGAAGGGCGAGGTCAGAGGGCCCCAGCCAACGGGCAAGAAGACGGTTATTGCAGCTTCAGATCGCCTCAGGTACCGCCTGAAGAACTTTTTACACAACACGACATTTTTGCCACGGCTGCCCGACTACGAACACTCGGGTGAAATGCAAGGCGAACATCTTGACGCCGGAACCAAGCCACAGACTCGAAAGAGCTTTGACGTCATCATTGCTTCGCACCTGTTCCTCAAGGAGAAGCAGGATCACTACAGACAGGCTATTCTCAACAACCTCTGGAGTCTGCTTGATAAGAACGGCGGTGTTCTCATCGTCATTGAAAAGGCGCACCCCAGAGGCTTCGAGGCGGTGGCTCATGTTCGAGACACTGTACTCAACCAGTTCCTCCTCCCACAGTCTGGGGAAGCCAGAGTCAGCGCCGAAGACTTCAACCCAGCATATCACCGGGAGCTTGAGCCGGGTCACATCATCGCGCCATGCTCCAACCACGGGCCATGCCCCATGTACAAGGAATCCGGCAAGAGCAAGGGCCGCAAGGATTACTGCCACTTCAACCAGCGCTTCGTGCAGCCGTCATTCTACAGCCAGATGCTCGGAAAGCATGCAAACAACCAGGGCGAAGTCGAGTTCAGCTACGTTGCGATCCGGCGAGGCTCGCCCAGGAGCAGCCAGCTCACGGGGCCAGAAGCCACGGCGCTAGCATTCCAAGGCTATGAAAAATCACAAGAACATCCCGACATGCAAACACTGCCGCGACTTGTCCTGCCGCCGCTGAAGCGCAAAGGCCACGTAACACTGGATCTCTGCACGCCAGAAGGCAAGATTGAGCGGTGGACGGTGCCCAAGAGTTTCAGCAAGCTCGCCTACCACGATGCGCGAAAGTCAAGATGGGGGGATTTATGGGCACTGGGGGCAAAGACGAGAGTGGCGCGCAACGTGAGGGCTGGCATCGGCAAAGACGACGGAGGGAAACGTGCAGCGGCCGCCGACGGCAAGAAGCCTCGCAGAGTCGAGATTGCCATGGACAGCGGGCGACTCTCAGCGACGGAGAAGAATGCGCTCAGGGACAGGAGGCCCAAGAGCAAGGCCGCCAAGCAGCGCGACTTGATGAAGGAGCTGTTTGATGCGGAAGCCAGAGAAGAGGCACAACTAGACAGGGAGCTCGACGAAGAAGCCGAAGCAGAGCTGGAAGAGGCGGAAAGACGGGCACGAATGCGCTGAGAAATCTTGTACAACCACTGTAAACTATATAATGAGAGGCATCGGAAAAGGAGATCTCCCCCAACGGAGCTGTACTATGACTACCACGCAAAGCACATAGCTGAAACAACGAGAACAAACATCTCCGAGGACGAGGAAAAAAAGGCGATAAGACACGTCCGCTATCAATTCGACCCCGCGACGACCCGAAAGAGGGACTCACCAAGGGTCTCGAGGCTCCTAATCCCCGCCGCATGATTGGTCCGATAGCGGGCCCACTTTCCGGGGTTAGCTCAATGGCGTCACATCAGGCGCAGATTTGGCAAGCAAAAAAATCGGGGTATCGCGGAAATCGGCGAGCGAACAAGCAAGAATGATAAGGCAGATATCATCCAGGTGAAAAGCCAACTAAATGGCGTGCTTCCCGGGCCGTCGGGGGCCCGAGTCTAAAATACACGGCGTCGCTGCACACAACAGCCAACTGCGAATGCTTTCCTCCCGTCTATGCATTGCCAGACGCTGCCATGGCTCACAACACCAACACGATGCTCGCGGGCGTCTACTGCACCGACAACATCCACCTCGTCGTCGGGACGAACCCGCTCGCGGCAGCGCGTTGCACGGCATCCCTCGCAGCCGGCGCATGTCCTGTGCTCGTGGCCCCGGCCGGCGCAGACCTACACTACAACCTGCAGACCAAGATCGAGCAGGGCCTGGTACGCTGGCACCAGAAGGCGTTTGAGGACGAGGACCTGTTCACGCTGGGCAGGGAAGAGGTCGGGCGCACCGTCGACGCCGTCTTCGTCACGTCGGCGCCGAGAGAGGCGCTGGCGGCGCGCATATCGTCCGTGTGCCGGCGCAACCGCATCCCCGTCAACGTCGTCGACGCTCCGCTCCTGAGCACCTTCAGCCTGCTCTCGACACACACCGACGGCCCCCTGCAGATCGGCGTCACCACCAACGGCCGCGGGTGCAAGCTCGCGTCGCGTGTGAGGCGCGAGATTGCCTCGTGCCTGCCGCCCGGCCTGGGCGCCGCCTGCAACCGCCTGGGCGAGCTGCGCCGACGCATCCAGCACGACGACGCCCTCGCGCCGGGGGACCTCGACGACGCCCTCGACCAGAGCAGCCAGTTCAACCGCCTCGTGGGCGACGACGAGGCGCGCACCCGCCGCATGCGCTGGCTGGGCCAGATGTGCGAGTACTGGCCGCTGAAGCGCCTGGCCGCCGTGACGGACCGCGACGTCGAGAAGCTCCTGCTCGCGTATCCGGGGCACAACTCATCCTCATCATTATCACCAGTGCAGCTCGACGCGGCCGCCGCCTCGCCGAGGGGCAGGATCGTGCTCGCCGGCTCCGGGCCGGGACACCCCTCGCTGCTCACGACCGCCACCCTCCGCGCCGTCCAGACGGCCGACGTCGTCCTCGCCGACAAGCTCGTGCCCTCGGGCGTGCTGGACCTCATCCCGCGCCGCACCCCCGTCCAGATCGCCCGCAAGTTCCCCGGCAACGCGGACCAGGCGCAGGCGGAGCTGCTCGAGACGGCCCTCGCCGCCGTGCGCTCGGGCAAGACGGTGCTGCGCCTCAAGCAGGGCGACCCCTTTGTGTACGGCCGCGGCGGCGAGGAGGTGGCCTTCTTCCGCGCGCGCGGGCTGGGCGACCGCGTGACGGTGCTGCCCGGCGTGACGAGCGCCCTCAGCGCCCCCCTGCTCGCGGGCATACCGCCCACGCAGCGCGGCGTCGCCGACCAGCTGCTGGTGTGCACGGGCACGGGCAGCAAGGGCGCGCCGCCCGCGCCGCCCGAGTACGTCGCCAGCCGGACCGTCGTGTTCCTCATGGCGCTGCACCGCGTCGCCGGCCTCGTGGCCGAGCTGACGGCGCGGCTGGGCGGCGACGACGACGCCCGCCGCGCGCTGTGGCCCCCCGACACGCCGTGCGCCGTCGTCGAGCGCGCCAGCTGTCCCGATCAGCGCGTCATCCGCACCACCCTGCGGCATGTCGTGGAGGCGGTCGAGGCCGAGGGCAGCCGGCCGCCGGGCCTGCTGGTCGTGGGCGCCGCGTGCGAGGCGCTGTTTGAGAGGGAAAAGGGCCGCGCGTGGGTCGTGGAAGAGGGATTCAGGGGCCTGGATTCGGGGCCGGACGACAACTGGATGGCTGCTTTGCATGGCGCCATGGGTGGTGATGCTTGAAAGTGCAGGTTTGGCGGCGGGTTTCCATTTCATGAGCGTGCGTTGGACAGAGGGACACACTGGCTGGAATAATTGGACCATTTTCATCGAGACACCCGAATTGAATGGCGGGTTAGGTACGTCGTACACACAGCATTGCTTGGAGTTGGGCATATCATGGGCATTCAACCTTTTGTTTGTAGAGTACATCCCTCAACATGTTTTCCAAATAGGTTGCGAGACTGCAGGCCAAAACGTGAGACCATCATTTCTATTTCGAATGAAAAAAAAATCCAAACGGGCCTACTGCCACTCCACCTGCTGCGGACTCAAATGACTCCCAAGAGCGAGTTATATGCCCCCATGTTTGTCCTGTGCTGCCGCCACAAACAATGTACAAGTCTATGCAACATTTCTACAGATAAATCTTCTCTTCTCTGCCCCAAAATTGGCACAGTTGGCAAAATGCTAATCCCCATTTGTGCGTGCATCTCAAGAATATTTACAGCTCGAATATATATGAGAGAATAAAAAGATAGCCTTCCAACGGTCATGAAAGCCGCCAGCAAACTCCCGTATGCCTAGTTACCACGTAAAGCTTTCCTCGATAAAGTCAACAACGGTTTCGCCCTGGGCAGCCCGTACAGCACCTCGTACATCATCGGCAAGGGCGCCGGGGCCGCAGACGGTCACCACCATGGCACCAACTTGCTCTTGGACCTCCTTGGACACCAGAAGTGGGATGTTTGGTCGACCGGGGAACAACTTGACTGTAGTGCTGCTAGCCATGACATCGCGGGCGTTTTGTGGACGAGTCACAAACACCTGAATACGAAGGATGTCCTGACGGTTTGGTATGCGCAGGATGCTGTCCATGTACGGACGCACCCATTCCAAAGATTCATACTCTCGGATGATCCACACCAAGGTTAGTCGTCGAGTAGCCACGGTGCCGGCATTATAGCCCTCCAGGTGGTACTTGAGGTACGACAACTGATGTGTGATGCCGGTCGAGCCAGCGAAGAGCAAGAGATGTCCATATGAGTCGAGGTTATGATGTCCAGCATATGGTCCTTCCATGGCTGCTCGGATGGTGACGCCCCCAGGGGACATTTGGGCCTTGGTAAAGAGCTGTCGGGTAAGCCCAGTCTGCGCTCCGATGACGAATGTCACAGAAGTCCTCGCTTGTTTCTTATCCAGGACGCCGTGAACAGGCTCCTCCTT
Source organism: Metarhizium guizhouense ARSEF 977 (assembly GCA_000814955.1). Classification (NCBI taxonomy): domain Eukaryota; kingdom Fungi; phylum Ascomycota; class Sordariomycetes; order Hypocreales; family Clavicipitaceae; genus Metarhizium; species Metarhizium guizhouense. The sequence continues at coordinate 41,724 of AZNH01000091.1, forward strand.
CTCGTACGTGGGTAACAAGTGATCCGGACAATGCTCGACCCAGGCGATGGAAAACGGATGGCTCTCCCAAGACTTGATGCCTGAAAAGCGCAAGTAGGCGTGGGTGCCTGGCGAGATGCTCTTGTATCGTGGAAGCTTTAGTGTAACTCGAGTTACCTCACCGGGCATGGCTTCACAAAAGGCGTCGGTGAAGCCCTTCTTTGACCAATTGGTGTACGCCAGTCGAAAAAATCGAGCAAACCGATCAGCAAACCACAAGGACATAATGCCCATGATCCATGACAACTGCGGCAGGCCACCCGGTACGCTGGCCGTTGCACAATGAATCCAGGTGCAAACGAAGACGACCAGGGCAAGGAAGATGTGGAGATTGAGAAATGTTTCATAAAAGGCGTGGCGAAGGGGCGAGACAGAGGTGATTAGCAAAGTGATCATGGCAAGCGTGCCGACGAGACCCGATGCAATAAATGGCGTGGCAATGAGGGATTCGAAAACACCGCTCCAACCTCTGTCAGCTACGGCTGGAATCGTCCATGCGATGGTGTGGATGACAGACTCTGCGACGACAATGCGGCCCATCCAACGGTGCAAGAGGTTGTACGTGTCAAAGCTGATTTTGAGCATGGATATCAAGGGGTTGTTGCGACCTGCGAAAATAATCAGTGGCACCATGTTGACAAGCGCCAAGGTGCCGGAGCGGCCTCGCAGCTCTGCACACAAGGAGTACTTGTTCGGAATTGACCAGTCGAGGATAAACATGTAGGCAATATTGCTTCCAAGATAGCCAAGAATGACCAGCATGTGAAGTCGGGAGGGCAGTGTGCCCACGTTGACAGCGGATGAGAGCTTAAACTCCCGATTGTGTCGTTTGTTCCAGAGAGGGGCATAGGTGAGGTGCTTCTTGACGCCGGGCATCCAACTAAACTGCGAGGTTTTCCAGTAGAGCTGTTTCTCTCGCGGAACCGTCATGGCGGACACTTGTCGGAGTTTTGCCCACAGAATTTCCATGATGCGAACAACCAGCACTGCAATGCCGGCAATGCCCAAGGTCCACCAGAGAACATCACGAAAGAACAGGTTCATTGGCTGATTGACGCCATTTAGCGCGGTATAAAAAGGGGCAATTGTTGAACTGGGCTGTACCTGTTCAGATGCAGGCGATCCCCTAGACTCCAAAGTCTTGGTTACGTCCATCTTTTCTAGATTTCTAAACGTGGCGAGCCAGCGCCAGCGAAAACGAAGGGGCAGGGGAGAATCGAAGGGATCGAGGGAGAAGGAAAAGGAAAAGGGGAATCTTTAAAGACTGTGTATATATGAATGGGAAGATTCAAAGAAAAGAAAGCTCTCGCGTGTTGCCGTGCCTGTCTTGTTCAGAGACAAGACAGTCACCCGCTCCAACAATGCTCAAGACCTCGAGGGCTATAAGCGATCTCTGTTGCCAGAACAGCTACTAGAGAAAGCAAGCGCACCGAAGAAGGGCCAATGAACGCTCTTATGTGCTCACGTCGATTCGCATGATGGAATGGACGGGCGGAAAAAGAGTGGCGTGCAAGGCAATTCACGGCGAGAGCGGGTGGTTCAATGGCGCCTCTAGGTTTCGCCAAACGCGGGCACCAGATTTGCTATGACCACGGTAGAAACACGACACAATGTGGAAGGAGCGAACGAGACGGTGGCATGAATCGGCCAGCCGCCTCCGTGAGAGAGAAAATGAGCCGTGTATCCGAAAACCAACGAGCCCTCGTCGACGGGGGTCCCGAGCGTTTGTGAATAACAGGAAAGTGAGGGAAAAGTGAGGATGCGGTCAAGGCAAAGTGAAGTACATGAGTGTTGACAGCAAAACAAGGGAATGCTGGTGTATCGGCGGAATGCTCCGCGCGCGGCGTCACACTCGACCAAACTCTGTTCCTGGTTCCTGTTTGGTAGATCCCTTGGCTCGCGCAAGAAGAGGCGAAACGATGGCGTCGGATGGCGTCGGACGGCGTCTGTTGATCCGCCAAACAATCCAAACCAGGCAATGAGACGCAAGCCAGAAAAAGTCGATGCGGTTTTTTTTGTTTTTTTACTTTTTGCTCGAGTTCGATGATGCCGGGGGTTTCAAGCAGCGCCAGGCTGCGGAAAGAAGGGGTCTGGTAGAATAAAGCAGCGAAGCAACGGGTTGCGAAAGTACGGCCGATGACGATTTCGCAATATTCTCCTTGTCCAACCTGAGAAGGGATTTACGAATGTCTTATGTGGTGACGCCAAACGAGTGAATCAGGAATGAAGCAAACGAAGCTGCGTCCAGCCGCGCAGAGAAATGCCCAAGGTCGACGAGAGGTCTTGAGACGAGCCGGGGGCCGATGATCTTGATGGTCGACAGGGCCAGCGCTTAGCAAGGCCAAACTGCTAAGGAATGCAAAACGTGAAATGCTCGGATGCAACGCCAGAAAGGCTGGCGCGAGGGAAAGGGAAGAAGAAAACCCGCAGAAGAGACCGAAGAAGAAAGTGGACGACACATCCCAGATATGAAGGCAAAAGCAAAGCGCAATAACACAAAGTCGACATTTCGTGGACACTGGATGAAGAACCGAACATTCAACATGCTGGGTCAACCCCTGGGAACACCCTGGCAGCAAACAATGGAGACGACAGGACATGGATGCACAGGTCGATCCAAGAAAGACCAGATGAAGAGTTCTTGTGCACGGGCAATGGATGGGCCCCAGCCCAATGATTGGCTGGCGCCGTCCTTCTTTCTTTGCGCGCCGCGGCCTGTTCGGCAGGGGTTCCAGAACGAGTGTTGCCATGCTCCCATGCTTGAACGAGATGAATGGGCACGACTGCGTGTTGGCATGTTCACGGCGTTCAATGTTGCCCTTCTGGTGTTCTGCGCCCCTCTTAGTCTTTTCTTCTTCAACGGCCCCTGAACACCGTCTCCAGCATGATTGTCTACTGCTGTCTCTTTCTCTCTTTTTTTTCTTCTCCTCCCCCCTCCCCCCCTTTTTTTCTTTCTGCCATTGCCGCTTTGTTAGCCATTGCGGCATTTCGCTGAAGCGCCACGGGAACAGAGTCATGGTGGCGGTTACGTCGACCAGATCCCACGCAGCCACGATTTCGACGGGTGCACCTGCGTCTGGCAGGGCGACCCGTGAATGGCTGGCCTGCTCTGGCTAACCACTGATTGGCCGCCAGTTGCTGACTGACGACGGGCCCTGACTGGCTGTGGTGCCACCAAGTAAGTGCCCCAACTTTTGAAACTGTCCCCTGCCGCCGCTCCCCGTCGTCGTCCTGTCAGGGACAGGGCATCCGACTGGACGGCTGGCGGGTTCCATGGCGCACGCTAAGCGGCGGGTGGCTGCTGGGCTCGCTTGGGTCACATGCAGGGGAACACTGAGCGTACCAAAAGTTTGGCGCCCCTCCAGCCTCCATTCGCCAACCTCACGCAGGCACGCAGACAAGCAAAATCCTCGGTACCGTCACAATACCGCGCATTTCTGCAGTCGTCCGTCGTCTTCAAACAGCCTGAAGCTATGCAAATGACGTCCCCGTGTCCAACGGCCTTTGTTCGCAGGCCCAGTAGACCACATTGCAGTGCCGTGGGTTCCGAAGATGCGTCACCCGCCAGTCGCCAGCTCCAGACTCTATCCATCTCCTTCATGGCTGAGGCAGGTTTCATCCCCAACATGATCGTGGACTCCCATCGCCAAAACGACTCACCATCGTCCCATTCATATTCCGTCCTTGGAACCGAGCATGTACGTGCATGGAGTGCGGTACGCATCATATGATTTGTGTATTGTCTTCATTCAAGTCCCACGTTTTGCTTACGGCCCTTGGTCCTGTCAATCTGTCACGTTCTTGGCACGACCATTGTCATCCAGGTTCAAAGCCCGCTTTTGCGGTACCAATAATTATGCTTGTTAACTAGGGCCCAAATCTCATTTCCAATTTGGCATACAGTGCGCCGCGTCCTCCACAGGTCCTCAGATGCTCAGGTCCTTTAAAGTGCAGTCGTTACTTCTTGCTCCATTGACAATTTCGCAATGCAGTGGTAGTTGGGGACCGAAGCTGGTATCCGTGACTTCAATTGTCAGTGACTTGTAGGCTGTAGCTATCCCTTGGTGTGCCTCTGGATCCCAGTTGCCAAGGTCCTCCATAAGTAGTCAATACTAAAGTAAGAGGCTTCAAACAGTTTCCCCTGCTCGTCAAAAAAGTATACGCCATCACAGTCTCTTGGAAATCTCACGACTATTGCATCTGCCTTAGAAAGTTAAATTAATTGGTGCTTGGCTTGGCAAATGTTGGCGTTGGATGTTTCTGCCTGCATTTCTCCCATAATAGAAAAAAAGCAGAACAGACTGACAGACGGTGGAAATAGACTTTCTTTCTCCAGACATGCTCCAGAGCAGCATAAATGTAATGATTAACTACCTAAATGAATAGGCCTAGTCTGCAATGCAGCTGGGGCAGCATGCATGTCACCACGAGCACAGACCATACTTTGGCTGTGATCCTAAAAACCGAGGCTGAAAGCTAGCTGGCTGAAAGGAGACTTGTGCCACCAAGTTAGAATGGGGATTTTCCACCGTTTTAACTTTTCCCGGCTGATCTTTGCCAAATTCAGCAATGTTTTTTTCACCGCCTTTTATGGTCTGGTATTTTTTTCATCAGCAAGGTCGGGCAAATCGTCAGCAGCTACGGAGTAGAAGCGATCAGCCCAATTGACATAACTACAGCTTTTATCAGGTATATCTCTTCATCTTACGGCATCAGCGACCATACTAACTCCTTAATCCCAATAGTTCATCATGTCTTGGAACAGATCAATAACGCTGTATTTTCTCGAGTTATTGCTCAAGGCCCGGCGGAATAACCCCCTTTTAAGTGTTAAAAAGACGGCATTTCGAGAGTTATGCAAGTCATTGGTCAAGGAAATGGAAGCAAAGTTTCCTGATGAAAATTGGACTGTAAAGAAACTTGAGAATAAGCACAATTATTTACGATGTTTCTGGAGGGCATTTCGCAATGCAGCGGAGCGGCCTGGTACAACATACAATTCGGAAACAAAGACGCTGCGTATGAGCGACCAAAACATCCATCTGATTCGGTCAAAATACCCAAGAAACGGCAAAGCAGTCACATCGCAGCCATTACTAACAAACGACGCGATTGACTATAACGAATGGCTTGAGATTTTCTCCCACGAGGCTCCAGCCGGCCAAGACATGACCAAAGCCGATACTGTAAAAGTTGGCGATGCAAATGCCGTGGAAGCTAGTCGCCACTCCTGCGTTACCGATTGGTTGAGAAAATGCGCCCATAGTATGGACAATGCCTCATCGCCGCTGACCTCCGTTGAAGATGTCGATGATTGTGGTGATATTGTTGTCCAACAGCCTCGAAAGCGGCGCCGCACTTTGCGAGCGACATCGCAAAGTTCAACGCCTAGTCCGACACTGCCTGCTGTGCTCCTAGACGTTCTTCAGAAGGGGGATCCCCAGCAACTAGCTGCATTTATCGCCCTCTCTGAAGTCATTGACGGGATAGCTAGACAAGGGGGGCAGCATAATATCATAATCCAACCAGTAGGCGCCGAGGACCTTGAGAAGGCCTGTATAGATGCGCAGAGGCTTCGCGAGGAACATGGGGTGGCCCCGGTTATTCGAGTTCTTTCATGGCTTCTGAAAGACCCGAAAAATGCGACCATATGGAATGCTCTCGTGTCAAATGAGCTTAAAATGGCGTGGATAGCTTCAGATTTTGGCCAAAATGTATAGATGGCTTGTCCTTGTAGTGGCGTGTTGAGAAAAACGTGACCTCCAATCGAAGAACGCGCTGCCGTGCCAAACCCAGCATCACCAAGAAAGTAACGCGATTGGGGCACCACGAAGAAGTTTAATAAAGCTTTTCGCAATGTTGATACTACATACTCACTATTAGACTGGCATCTTCTCCGCCTCTGCCTACACTTGGCCGATGGTTGTGGGGAACCCCTGAACTCGTCATACTACGTAGTACATACGTTGGTCAGATAACAGCGGAAGCACGACACAGTGTCAAGAGACCAAGTCCATACTATTGCTGGCCCGTTTGGGCATTTTTGAACGTATGTTGGAACCTGGATGCTGGGGCGGGCGGGTGATACCTGGACCTTGCAGTACCAAACAACCAGACTCGACAACAACCTTGGATTTCAGATTTCAATAGTCGACCCCGTCTAATACAATCAGGACTGCCCTGATACCTGTTGATTCCCCTTTGATGCAGAGAGATGGCTCAATTCGGCTCAAGGCAGATTGTTACCTCCACCAGGCCCCTGCATGGTAAAGTTGAACCGTGGACACGATTTCTCGCTTCGTATACGAGGTTTTTTTCTTTTCACCATCGCTTTGTTGAGCCATAACTTGGGTAGCTTCTTATTGTATCGGGTTATAGTGATAATGATGCATGCAGGCGGCAAGGCAGGCATCCTATTATTTTGCTGGGAATTTACGTAACATAAAGACTTCTTTCATTGGCCATCAGAGAACACGCCTCGGCTTCATTGTTGCAGCAGCGGGTTTGTCACCCGTCAATGAGCACATGCGGCCGTACAACAATGGGCTAACAGTTGCAAGACTGCGTTCCAGTTGGAACAATGTGCCCTTTGTGAAGAGTCAACATTTACCGCTTATGACACTAAGCACCCGTTTGTTTGTATACTTGAGATCTCGTCGAGTAAAATGACTAGATGTGAATAATTTGACGCCGCCGAGCAACTATGACATTCTTTTTGAGATCTAGAAGACTGCTTGCCAGTGTGCGAGTCGCGACAAATGGGGGCACAGCCACATCGAGGACAGAGTGCCCAGCCACCGCGGGGCTTGCGAGTGATGCAACTCGGACGCAGCCCGGGGGCCAACCACGCCTCAGGCACCAAAACTTGGGCCCCCGGAAGTGACGCAGCCGAACTGGTGCCGGAAATTTCCAGGCCGCAGACCGGATCACGAGCCGCCAGAGAAACATAATTGTCGCACTGCCATTGAGCTCGACAAGATGGGTGCCAACGCGTCAAAGCAAGAGGCCAATGGCCAGTACGAGTGGAAGGCGTAAGTCCCCCTCGACCGTTTCCCCCCCGGCGGCAACAATGGCACCGCTAACCATCGTCTCGAGCAGCTCAGGGCCTCCCAGCGTCTCTGTCGAAGTCCTCGATTCGCTAAAGTCCAGCCCAGAGGTACGGAGTACCAATTTCCTGATTCTCGTTCCTGATCTGCTTCTGGATCGTCTACAAGCCGCTGCGTGTGTCAATGCGGGTCGTCCGCTAACCTGTTAACACAACATGACAGACCGACGCCTCCCGCGCCAAATTGATCGAGCAGCATGTCCAGGCGCGCGTGGCCGAAGAGCTCAAGAAGCTCCAGAAGAAGGAATCCGAGGCTCTCAGTGTTGCCCACGACAAGATTGCCTCTTCGGAAAACAGCGACGAGAACAAGCTCAGCAGCTTCTCGCTCGGAAAGGAGGTTGACGAAATGCGGCGCAAGCTGGAGGAGAGGAAAAAGGTCCGCGAGCTACCAGAGGGCGTTGAGAACGCCCGCGGCGCAGTGATTCGATGCTTGAGGGAGCATGACCGCCGGCCGCTGGATTGCTGGCAGGAGGTGGAGGACTTCAAGGCCGAGGTGAAGAAGTTGGAGAAGACTTGGGTCGACAAGATCACGTCATAAAACAACGGGTGCTGGGCCGGTTTTTCGCCTGTTGGGGGAACCGGATGAGCATGCTCTTCTAGATCGGGGAGGGGGGGTTTTTTTACTGGTATTTAAATGCTGCTTGGGGCACAGACAGCCGCCGGATGGGGTTACGAGATGGGAAAGCAAGCAAAAGCTACGAGGCTAGCCGTGTACATTACTGCATTGGAGAAGCGGTATAGAGAATAAACAATGTACAAACCAGTTTGGCTGTCACTCACCAGCCGGTGTCGTGTTGAAGCCATGCTGCAACACTGTATGATGGACTTGTATCAACCAGGGCGGCCACAGTCTCTGACAAGGCGTCTTTTTGCCTTGCGGTCCGGGATTCGCCAGCATAGTACTACCAAGATTTGGCAGTGCCATGGGCGGCATAGTTGCACGTACCTTGTGTGTCAAACAATTTGTGACTCCCAACTTTACACATACGTCCGCATCCATAACCCGTTCCCGGTTGCAAGTCACACCTCACCGACCACAGGTCAAATATATATATACCTTTGCTAAACGCATTACACCCGAGTTACGAGAAGCCAGCTACCCTGCCAACAGAACTCATTTATCCCAGAACGCCTACGCAAAACCAAAGTCTAATGCAACATACAAGTCGTCGGCACTCTCCCTCCCGCCATTCTCCTCATCGACAACACCCTCCGCCGCCGTAGCCTTCCTCCGCAGCCCTTCAGCCCGCATCCTCTCCCTCCTCGCCGCAGGATCCTCCCACCGACGCCCGTCAGAGCCCATCCTGGCCAGATTCTCCTTGAACGCGCCGCGGAACCTCTCGATTCGCCTCGTATTCTCGGAAAACCGCTCGTTCCCAATATCCATCAACGCCCGCAGATACGAGCCGGACACGAGCGCGTACCGCTTCCCCTCGAGCTCATGCCCGACCAGAGACTCAAACCCGAGCCCCATGGACCGAACAGCCACCATGGGCGCGGCGGCTTCGGAATCCGCCGTCAAATTCACCGCGCCCGATTCCCTAAAGCCCGCCTGCAGCGCAGATCGCAGGAGAAGCTGCGCGTGGGAAAGCGAGGCCGTAAGAACATGGAGGATCTATTGTTTTTTTATACAAGTCACGTAAGCTCTCATTATCCGCGGGCAACCAAGAACATACAGCAGCGGCCGTGTTTCGCTCACCATGGGCTCAAACTTGAAGTGAATCAACCTCCCCGTGCGCTGGGCCTCCCCGTCCTCCAACTCCAGAGTCTGCAGCCAGTCTTGGCCCTGGACCGGATCGTGCGAGACATACAGCCACGTTCCGCCGGCGCCTTTGCCCCCGACGCCGGCTACCTGTGCTGGGGGCTGCTCATCCGCATCTGCGTCTGCGTCTGAGAATGGTGCTGCCTTTCTGCCTTCCAGGAAGACGCTGACTCTGCCTGCGCAGCTGCTGGTCGTTACGAAGCCGTCTGTGCTGTTGATCTCGTGGATGAGGTGGCGGATGCCCTTGTCGACGGTTCCCTTGGGCGAGAGGTCCGTGTATTCGGCTTCCGGCACGGCGAGTCGGTCCAGGATCTTGGTCTTTTTCTCGGCAAAGGCTTGCGACGGGCCGGGGAGGTGCGGCCGTCGTTGCATTTGTGAAGGAGGTGTTGCCTTTGCCTTGTCTTGCGTTTTGTTCTGTCTGGTACTAGATGGCACTCGGGCAGTTTTATTCACCGGGCGCAGGACCAACTGGGACTACAAGCAGTATAGTACTCGCAATAATAGCAAGCACATATACAACGCGTCTTGAATCGTGAAGATAAAAATAAATTCTGTTCCTAGATATCGCGGAGTGTACATGGGCTCTCGCTGCCAAGTCCGTTTGTGGTCTGGTTCTTTTTTGCCTGGCCGTCGCCCACTTCCCGCGCACCAATCAGATGGCTGCGCGGGGTAACAGCCCAAGTTGCATCACGCGGTGGTTCAAATTCCCAACGTCGATAGACGCCCACGGTGAACATGTACGGCTCATGAGAGGATTTTTTTTTACAATTTTCTGATTGATTTTTTTCGTCACTCTATGTTGCGCTAACTATTATGCACGCATAGGTTTCTTTCCGTCGAAAATTATACTCCACGCACGCTGCCTTGCTCCAAACGCCGGGCCAGATACACTCTTGGACAATGCATCTTGACTCAAAAACAATAAAGACAAATCATCAGGAGCAGAATGTGCGTGCCTGATGAACCAGTACCCCCAACTCCTTTTTAGTCGATGCGCAGGAAAAACTCATGGATTCATTAAAAGAAAGAATGTTTTAGCTGGCAAAGATGGCTGCCAGAAACGCATACACCAGAAATGGTGTGTGTAGATGCCACAGGTTCAGGGCGGTCCTTTTTTTCTTCTTATGAGACGGGAGCAACTTGCTTTGCTTCCATTTCGGCAACAAACTGGGCATATCTGGATTTCTTGTTGTGGATGCCACACTCGGTCTTGGACTTGCCCTTCCAGCGGCCGGCACGCTCATCCTCGCCCTCTTTGACGGGGGAGGTGGAGTGCCAGTCGCCGACGGACTTGTATCCCTGGTCAAGGAGCGCGTTGTAGGGCACGCTGTGCTCCTTGATGTACTCGTTAACTTGGGTGAACGACCAGGTGGCCATGGGGTTGATCTTGATGACGTTGCGCTCCTCGTCGAGCTCGATGATGGGGATGGAGCCCCGGGCAGCGCCTTGGGAGCGGCGGCGGCCGTTGAGGACAGCCGTCACCTTGAGCTCCTCGTATGCCCGCTGGAGAGGCTCGACCTTGACGATCCAGTCGTACATCTCGTCGGCCGTGTTCCACAGCTCCTGGCCGTACGTCTCCTCAAACTGCTCCACCGTGTCCATGCCGTCGGGCTTGAAGACGTTGACGGGGACGTTTGGGTAGCGCGCCTTGACGCGGTCCAGCAGCTCGTGCGTCTCCTTGAAGTGGTACAGGGTGTCGAGGAAGATGAGCTGGACGGGCTTGGACTCTGGGTTCTCGTCCTGGATCTTGGAGAGCATGTCCATGGTGGCGAGCCCGGTGAGCCCAAACGCCGTTGACTGGAACAGGTTGGGGAACAGGATCTTGCAGAATCGCAGAATGTCCATCGGGTGCATGGGCTCCATTTGCTTGTTGAGGTATTCGACGTGGGCCTTTGTCAGGGAGACATCTGGTCGGGAGGGCTCCTCCTCGGGCGAGTAGTCGGACTGCCCTGAGGCATATCCTGATTCGGGCTCGACTTTTTCGTCAACTAGGGACGAGCGAGAGACGGGTTCTGACATGAATGAAGCCATGGTTGTGTGCTGCGATGTCGAGTATACAGCTCAAGTGTTCTCTGTGGCTGGCAGAGCTCAAGAAGAGACAGAATCCTTGGATGGCTCTGGTGGTGGTGAATCAAAGGCTTGCCGAGGGACCGATGCTTGCTTATATCTCCTTACCCAGGTATTGGCCCTTCCAACTGGCGGGAGAGATGTGGAGATTATAAGAATGAATCTGACGCTGACGAGTAGACAGTATTACGGCAACACCTTCTATGGGTAGAATGAAAGGGCAAAGAAGACGAGGGTACGGCTATAGGAAGGAGATTCCACAGTTGTTTAAGTCCGAGGATGTGTGTGATTTCAGGCGGAGGAAGGGGGTGGTGTCTATTCGCCCTGACTAATTGCGTGGTGCATTGCTTTCTCAAAACACACACATCATACACTTTTCGACAACTTGTCCGAGCAATGCTCTGGCTTGTCGTCCACGACCAGCCCCAAGGGAGGCCAAACGTCCGGTTTGCGTTTGGGAGCGATCACGACATCGACGCCATTGCTTCCGCGATGTTGAACGGCGACGCATGATTGGCTGGTGGGCAGACGGGAGTGGCTCGCATTTTGTAGCGGGTACTTGGTTCTGCACGCAGCCACCCGACAAATCGGGGGGTACCTTGTACCGATGGTGTCACCGGTCCTAGTTTTCTGGGGCTAGAGGAAGGGTTTTCTGGGGCGAGCATAAATGGATGAGAAATCATGGCTTCCTTGGACGGCCGTCGTAATGATCTCATCGCCCGAGGATGAAAAGGGGCAAGTACACGCCGTCTTGATGATTCACCGCATCGTGTAAGCCGGTGGGGGAAGGCATCCAGCAGGGCGTGAATGGAATCAGAAAAGTCGAGGCCCGTCGTGGAGATGGGCAAATAGGAACCGCAATAACTGGGAGATTTCACGCTTTTTTTTAACAATTTTATTTTCGTGTAGAACATGACCCCGTCGTAACGTGCGGCATTGTAACACTCGACCAAGGACTTGAGCAATTGAGGCTGACTGACATGTGCCGCATCTTCCGAATCCAACGTGATGCCCCGAGCCGTATATACAAACACCGGGTCGGGGGAAAATATGCCACCCGTCCAAGTGCAAGACTGCAAAGTTTTGTAAACAGAATAGGCTCGTTATGCTCTGACACGGTCATGCCGAAACTTGAAAGCCTCACTAACACCAGAGGCTCATGCCAGTGGGATGTCGGAGAGACCCCGGTCTCGGCTCGTCGGGACTCGTGCGGGAGTCGGCGCATGGCACCGAGCGCCGCGGGCAAAATGACGAACCGTCAGCTAGTGTTTTGCTGTGGGGGCTGGATCCAGGCACAACGCAAGCAATCTTGGACGGGTGCAGCAGAGTTTCTGAGTTGAGCTCATTATGGGATTTTGGGCCCATGTTTGCGGTGCATGCTTGCCGGTTTGACGTGCAGGTAGTTGGAGTCGCGATGTGCCAATGGTGTTGATGCAGATTCGGACAATTCAATGTCTAGGGTAGTTGATAGAATAGGCGTCGGTGACTCGACACAATTGCCCCTAACCCTAACCCTTTCTGAGCAAAAACACTCGTTACCATGATTTGACAGCATAAATTCACCCAGTGCCCCTACATAGGTCCTCTGAACATTGTGCTGGATTCCCGTACTGATACCATTCGTTCCACATCCTATCGCCCTCCGGTTTACGGAGGGTTTGCTCCGAAAAGCGTCTAGTGCCTCCTCAGATGTTATAGTTTCTGTCGGTCACATAGTCTCCATGAGCTTATCTCAAGAGGTGTGCGAAGGATTGGAAGAGGCATGACGCATGTCCCCTGATTGACGAATCGACGACAATGCACAGATTTAACATGTTACCAGGGACGCTTCTAGGCCCGTATCGGATATTTTAAACCCCCTCAGATTCAATTGAACCAGCGGCACCGGGCCGGGCCAACACCGAGTGTCACAAGCCAGACTCGGTATCTACGTGCAATCAGCAGCTAGCAATAATTGATAACCAACACATGTGCCTGGAGATGTATTGTCGCAGCTGTTGTGGTGCATCGGCAACCCACAGCCAATCACTGACAGCCATCGCCCTCCTGCACAGCACCTGAGGTCATATCTCAACATTGTGAAGAGTCTGGTTGACCGTTTGACCCCCTTGCTCCTGTTCCTGTCAGTTCAACGGCTGCGGGGCACGCGTTCAAGTGGCCCAGAGCCAAGCCAACCTTAGCAGACAAGCCGCATCACTTTTTTCCCCCATGTGGTGCTGCCGCAACGCCTGGGTTTCATCAGAGTCCAGTCTGGTATCTTCCTCGTGTCTGCTCACAATTGCCTCACCGTGAGCACCGAATCGCTCTTCTCGTGAGCGCTTTTCTGGATTCCGGGCGTCCAAAAGGCTGCTGGACTTGACGCCTGCCGGGGGAAAGAGCAAGCGGCCCTGACTTGACAGCTGATACCAGACGCCGACGTCGCACACGCACCCTTTGGCCCAGTCACATTCTGGTCGTCGCCATCAGAAACATCGTGGCAGCCTCTCTCAGCATCTTGGCCCAGCAATCATGGCTGAGACCGCGCGACGCAAACCGTCCGCGGACCGTCCGCAGATGGAGAAGATGCGCCGCAGCAGCTCCTACTTGAGCGACCACCAGCAGTACAGACCGCCCAAGAAGCCAGAGACGTACCACGGCATCGACGAGGTGGTTGAAGGCAGCTCTCCGCCCAAGCCGTCTTCCCCCAAGTCCGTGTTGCCCTTCCGCGGCGTGCCGCAGGACGATATGCCCGCGACCATAGTAGAGAGCGGAGTGAGCCACAGCCTGTCGCATCCCAACTGCGCACCGCCTCCGGGACACAAGTCGGATCGCCTGGTGGCGACGTTATTCTACAAGGGCACCTCGCCCAGCTCTGCGCCTGCCTCGACGAGATCCGCCGGCCTGGCGGAGAGCAACGAGACGCTGCCGCCCAACATGGCGCCGACCACCAACATGGATGCCTTCCCCCTGGAGCCCCCGACCCAGGAGGCAGAGCAGCTGGACCACATCTACGGCTCGTACATTTCGCCCCTCTGCATAGCGTCCTTCCTGCACCTCATGTCGACGTTTCCCCAGCCCCGGGGGGCCCACGAACCGCACTCGTCACACCGTTGCCTCGATAACCCGGACACCCCGCGGATTGTAGAGCTCACGCTCTCGCCGGCCCCGTCCCCCGACTGCCTCAGCCTGTCTGACCTGCGGAAGCATGAGATGATTTACCGCTTCGAGCAGGAGTGGAACGTGGACGTGGTGCTGCAGCCGGACCTCGTCTGGAGAAGACACCCTCGCCTGGTCATCTTCGACATGGACAGCACTCTGATCACGCAGGAGGTGATTGAGCTCATGGCCGAGACGATCAAGGAGCCTGCGGATCTGGCGGCCCGCGTGGCGGATATTACTCACCGAGCCATGCTGGGCGAGTTGGAGTTTGAAGCCTCGTTCCGTGAAAGAGTCGCCCTTCTCAGGGGTGTCGGCGCGACCGTGTTTGACGACCTGCGTCCCGTCCTCGACGTCACCAAGGGTATTCCGGAGCTCATTAGGGCTCTCAAGCGGCTGGGCGTCAAGACGGCGGTGCTTTCGGGCGGATTCCAGCCTCTTACCGGCTGGCTGGCTGAGCAGCTGGGCATTGACTACGCTTTCGCCAACGAGGTTGTCGTTGAGAATGGCAAGCTGACGGGGGAGGCGGTGGGCAAGATTGTCGGCAAGGAGCGCAAGCGTGATCTCCTCGTTGAGATTGCGGCCAAGGAGAATATTCACCTGTCACAGGCGGTGGCTGTTGGCGACGGCGCCAACGACTTGTTGATGCTGGGCAAGGCTGGGTTAGGAGTGGCGTGGAATGCGAAGCCGCGGGTGCAGATGGAGGCGGATGCGAGGTTAAATTCGGAGAGTTTGCTGGATTTGCTGTACCTGTTTGGGTTTACGGCCGAGGAGATCCAGATGCTATCTGTATGAAGTGTCAAAAAAAAAAAGAGACGTGTGATGTGCCAAGTTTGTTTGGGGAGATAAAAGCCGGGGGGAGTGGGTGACATTGGGAACTCGGGGAGTTGTTTGATAGCCAGGTGTTTGTGATTGGCGTGGTTAAATGCGGCGCTTAATGCATCATGAGAAAATAGCGTCTCTGAAATTGGGCTATCCCAAGGCAAGCAACAGTTCGCAGGACATGGTCGAGGACGTGGAAATATAAAAACGTTGTATATTGAAAACGGGTTCGGCCACCCGTTGCTCGTTCCATGCTCAACTCGCACAACTAACTTTACATGGACAAACTACACGCCACCCTCTTAAAGATACAATGTAGCCTGCCGGTTCTTTTATCAATAGCCCATTGCGAAGAAATTCTCGTCGTGTTTTCTGGTCCTTTTTTTTTCGGTCTTCCTCTGTACGCTTGATTACCGCCCTTTCCGCCTCTTTCTCAATTCTACACGAGCTCGACACACAGCCCGTTTACGGGTATCCCTCCTTGCCCCATTTGTTGTACTTCTCATGCAGCTCCGCGGGCAGCGTGACGTTGGGCACGACGACGACGTTCAGGGCGCTGGGAGCGTCCTTGGGTTCCTTGGAAACATCACCACCCGGGTGGTACTTGTATTTGCCTTCGCCCTCGCCCTCCCAGGGTCTGCTGGCGATGGTGACGGGGCTTTCGGAGGTGGACTTTGTCGGGGAGCGGCCTGCCGGTCGATATATTTAGCAATGTGTACGGAGTACCGATTTTTTTTAAAACATGAGACGGGTGACCCGGAGAGAGGACATACCAAAGTAGAAGCCGGCTCCGCCGAGGGCAGCGACCATGACACCACCGAGGATCTTGTACGTGTTAGTTTGACTTGTCTTGTTGTGCAAGCTTTCCCGGAGAGTTGAGCTGCGGGCTTTTTGCAGCTATTGTTGAGGGACGCACCATAAGCTCGGGGTTGCGCTTGGACTCGCTCTTCAGGTCGCCATTGGACTGCAGGCGACGGGCGGTAGTGCTGAACAGGCGTCGGGGGATCTGGGAGGCCATTGTTGCGGTGTTGATGTGCAGAGGTTTTTGCGTTGGAGTGACGGAGGCCGGGGAACGTGGGTGGAGGTTGCAAGGCAAGAAAAGCCGTGAGGTCAGTCAGAGAGCTTTGGTGTGGCTTTGGGGAAACCGGCCCGGGTGTGTTCGGGCGGTCGTATGATTTCAGCACGCAGCTTGCGAGAGATGCTATTGGTCAATGGGGAGAGGACCTGGGGAGCATGTCACGTGGGGAATCACAATGGCCTTCTTTTTCGCCTTGTTTTTTTTTTGGAAGAAGTAGTGCTACCTGTACGGAGTATCTATGATTTCATGCAGGGCTGGATGGGGTCAGTGACGGAGTGATGTGGGCGCAAGACGTCATGGCTACGTTTTTGCACCTGCAATGTGTGTTTTGGTGTTGTTTTTGACTTGTCCTCCTTTCTAGTTTGCTGCTTGGCCGTGGGATGGCGGCTGTTTTGCGCACGGCCAGGCCGATGTGCTTGTTATGTACTCCGTACTCCGCAAACGCGGCGGCATCATGAGGGATGATGCACGAGAGGACACTGTCCTGATGCTGCCCTGATCCCCGGGCGATGCACCTTGGACAGCATGAGTGCCGGCGGCGGTTTTGGTATTGACGGGGCCGGATGATCCGAGGATTATGCATGCAATACGGAGGATCTCGTTTGATGATACGGAGTACGGAGTAGGTCTTGAAGTGAATAATCACGTCTGGTCTAATTGAACCAGACGCTTTGACTGTGTGATCACTGTGATGGCAAGTCTCAAGTGCTGTGGCTGCCAAGGTGCCGGGGGGGTTGGGGCCTGGTGCTCTGCTCTGGTCAAGTCAAGTCAATGCTTTGCTTTGCTTTGCTTTGCTTGCCTGGCTTGCCTGGCTTGGCCTAGATCAATGCACAACGCCTGCTGGGGCCCCCTTAATGACATGGGAACAATGCATGGGCATCCCCAGCGCCTGGTCGCAGCGGCGCGCAGAGGAGGCAACATCTCAGCCTCTGACTCCTGCCAATCGGCCGGCTGCTTGCCAACTTTGGAACTCTACTACGGAGTAGCGGGCGGCGCACTGGCTTTGGTGCGGCGCGGAAAAAGGAACAAGCCTGCCATCACTCCATCGTCGCCTTGGCCTCTTTTCCTCTTCGGCACTCCTCGACCGTCGTTGGCATCCTTGACACGCAGATCGTCGTTAGCCCGTCTTTTTCTTCTTTTCTGACGCATCATCCATCGGCCTGCGCCGTCCGCTCCCTTTTCTCGTCGCCCTCGCCCTCTTCTACTCCGTGCTTCCTTTTGTCACAACTGCACCTTTCTTCGTGTCGCTCCCTTTCGATGCCGTCGTATCCAGCCAACCGTTGCATCACGACCTACCTTGCTCCCGCGACCAATCTCCCCGACTCTTCTCGACCAACCCCATCATCCCGTCTCACCTTGAATTGATCTGCCGCGTATCGCGACACTTTGCCGGACACAACATATACTCTCTGAATTTGAGAGGCCGATCTTGGGTTTGTGCAACAGCCACGCCCGTGCCCGCTTGGTAACCTGAGCATCGACAGTAAGCCTCTTGTGGCACGACACGGAAATTCGGTTATGCTGTAGCGCCAACAGACGAGATCGCAAGGCACAGAGCATCACCATCATGCTCTCCCAAGACCCGGCGGACGGGGCCGTGTCACCAGGAGAAAGTAGTGGCATTCCCCCTCCTTCTGGGGGCAGCAGTAATCATCGACCCTCGAGTGTTGTATCCTCGCGAATGACCGACATTGCGAGCGATGATGGGGGCGAGCCAAGGGCCAAAAATGCCGATCCATCTCGACCAGAAACCGCCAGGACCGGCACCTCATCCAAGGCTACCTGGGCAGGAGCGGCTACGCGGAAGGGTCTGGCACCTGGGCTTCAGCCAAAGAGAGGAAGTGTTGCGAGCACAATTGCTTCGGCACGGGCACCTAGTTTGACCACGCGGAGTCATGTACCTTCACTGACCTCTGGCGCCTTCTTTCGCCCCATGAGTTCCCAGAAGCTACAAGCACAGCGGGGAGCTGGCTCGAGACCGGTCCCGATGAATCAGCAATTACATCCGCCGCCCGCGAATCTCGACGACAATGAAACAGACATGGGTGGTAGCCTCATCGACGGAGCGAGTGGCGGCGAAAATATCCAGAGCATTGCTCAGCTACAGCACAGAATCAGCGCGGGACAGAGTGTGCGCCCCCCGCCATCACGGGGCACCGAAATGACCGACCAGGAGGCGTTTGATCGTTTTATTGCCAATGCGAGCCCGACCACTGGACATTATCCCACGGCGAGCATGTCTGACAGCGTTCGACCCCTCCAGGGACCATCCGACCAGAATAGGGAATTGAGTGTTCATGTGGACAAGAGTTATAGGGACCTCGCAAACCTCCCCAGTCCAGTTAGGTCGACGAGAACGTTTCGCTCAAGTTTTCTTCTGCCAGGAAAGATGGAGCAGGCACAATCCAGTCGGCATAGGGATACCACGGGTGCCGAGAAGCTTTCCTCTACGGCCTCATCGCCACGATTCCCGAGGACAGAATCGCACTCGGGACCTCGGCCGTTGACAACAGACTCGCAAAGAAAGAGTCGGGGTCGTGTTCATCAATACTTTGATGGCAATACAGTCTTTTGCTTTGGCGGTAGATGGCAGAACACTAAGCACACACCCATCAATATTGCAACCGGGGCATTTGTCGTTATTCCGTGTGCTTTGTTTTACGGCTTTGAAGCACCCTGGCTGTGGCACAACATTTCGCCTGCTATTCCCATCACGTTTGCGTATCTGACCTATATCTGCCTGTCTTCCTTTATCCACGCTTCTGTTTCAGACCCCGGCGTGAGTTATATCTTGATCAACCCTTGCCGTGATTGTAATGTGATGCTGACTTGGCACAGATTCTACCCCGAAACCTTCATCAATTCCCCCCAGTTGCCGACCAGGATGACCCTCTTCGACTGGGACCGCCAACCAACGACTGGACATTGGTCAAGTCTGCTGACGCCTCGGCCGCTGCTATGGAAGTTCCAATAAAGCACTGTCGGACTTGCAATATTTGGCGGCCACCTCGGGCTCACCACTGCCGGCTATGCGATAATTGTGTCGAGACGCACGACCATCACTGCGTGTGGCTAAACAACTGCGTTGGCAAACGCAACTACCGCTACTTCTTTACATTCGTCACATCGGCCACAATTTTGGCCGCGTACTTGATCGGCACGAGCTTGACACAAATTCTTATACATATGAAGCGCGAGAGCATTTCGTTTGGCGATTCCATCGATCATTTTCGGGTCGCATTTGCCCTCGCCATCATTGGAGTTCTTTTGATTGTGTACCCGGGGGGATTGATGGGCTACCACTTGTTCCTCATGGCACGCGGGGAGACGACGCGAGAATACATTAATTCGCACAAGTTTGCAAAGAAGGAACGATATAGAGCTTATAGCCAGGGCAATTGGCTTAAGAACATGATTGCGGTTCTCTGCCGTCCTCGATCACCTGGATACTATCGCTTTAAGGGCAAGTATCGACCTGGGGATCAGCGACTTGGGCAGCATTATAGCCTACGGACACGGAAGAACTCGCAAGGTCTCGAGTTGGACGAGGTGCCACCAGGCTCACGAGGATTTCAGGGACCGGTGGCCTTACGGGGAGAAAGTCGAGCATCATAGGTGGCGCTTAGCAACCGTATCCCCTTTTTTTTGGCGATAATTGCATTATCGGTGCACATATCTTGGAGCACAACTGTATTCTACAAGCTTCTTTCGTTAATTTGTCTTAATCTGCCAAGACGTTGTTTTAATCCGACTAGAAAGAGGAGGTAATGGGCCAACAAGGGCCAAGTATTCATTTTGTTATTTTGGTGAGGAGCGTGGCGGGTGGGAGTCTATGAAGGAGACGGGACAGGGACGGGGATTATCATATAATGTGTTTTGTCTATTATACCCTCAGCGACCTGAGTTTTATTATGTAGCGGAGATTTGGGGAGAAGGCAGCGGAGAGGATGTAAATAGAATATGGGGTGAGCCATGAGGAGGGACCATGGCCACTGGGCATAAAGCGGATGTTTCGTAAATATCAGCTTTGACGTGCGTGGATGATGTGTGTTTCGCGAATGCTTTTCTCGGCAAAGAATATTACTTCTATCCACGGCAGCACTGTGTAGTACTCGGTTCTAATATTCTGCGACATATTCCCACGACGCCAACCAGTTGCCTGCCCCACGTGGAAGTTTCCGAGTGTTACAAGCACACACGATACGTACTTCCTCGATGGGGCTCAGCTGGTGGCGGCACCAGTGTAGATAAGCGGATAAGCGGACAAGGGGGGAAATTTTCAAAAAATTTCTGGTTCATGCGGCCCAACTAGGCTAACAGTGTTACAAAACCCACATGCACATGTCCACTTCAACTTGACCGCACCGTCTCAGCAGCCGGCAGCAGACTCGCGCGCTGCAGCAAGGCTTGACTAGTAGCGCTACCTTGCAAACATTCTTCCTCCCCATCCTTACTTCTTTCTTTCTTTCTTGGTCTGCAGGACGAGAGAGAGCGCCTGTAGACTGCGACAACTCCATTTGCGCTCGCGGCTCAAGGACTCACTCGTTACTCCGACAAAAAGACGGCAACAAGACTGAAGGAGGGGCAGAAGACGAAAAAAAAAAAAAAGACCGAAAACCATCATCACCTGCCGGTTTCCAACTTCGAGTTTTCCCTGCCTGGAGACACACTCTTCTCGAGGCCGCCCACGATGCCTCACCCCGTCTCACCACCTACCATGGTGTCCAAAGACGCTGCCCCTCCGCCGTCGCAGGAGGACGTCGCCGGCTTCATCAACACCATCTTCAGCGCCCAGACTTCTGCCGCCTCTGTCGACGCGAGCTACGGCCTGTGCGAGCTGCTCCTCAACTCGGTCGGCTATGCAGGGCTGAACCAGTACGGTGTCTTGGCCGAGGTCAAGAAGGCTGCTGCTGATAAGAAGAATGGCCTCAAGAGGGAGAGCAGTCAGAACCTCCTGGGCGCCATCTTTGAGCGATTCCCCCCGAAACAAGCCGTTTCCGAGGTCGTCTTCCTCGTCCAGGAGGAGGGCCTTGTGCCTTGTGCGCTGGACGCACTGGCCGACAAGGGCGCCGTCGTTCGCGAGGCTGCTCAGTATGGCCTCGATGCCCTCTTCAATAACCTGAGTGCCGAGGCCCTTGTCACCGGTTTGCTGCCCGTCCTGACCAAGTACTTGGACAAGAAGACGGGCAAGTGGCAGGGCACAGTTGGTGCGTACAAGCTGCTCCAGAAGATGGCCGACAAGGCCAAGCTGGCCATTGGCGCCAGCAAGGAGGAGGCTGAGGAGAAGGATGTCCTTCGCGAGGCCATGGGCGCCAAGCTTGCCGGGCTCATCCCCATTGTCGAGGCTGGCATGCACGATCTCAAGGCCGAGGTTGAGAAGCAGTCTGTCCAGACTATGAACTCGCTTACCACGCTGCTCTCCAACGACGACGTTACTCCTCGGATCCCGCTTCTGGTCGAGACTATGCAGCACCCCTCGGCTCAAGCTACTCAAAAGGCTATCCATGCCTTGTCCCAGACCACCTTTGTGGCCATTGTGACCTCGCCTGTTTTGGCACTCTTGACGCCTTTCCTTGAGCGCTCGCTCAACTCGCCCAACACCGCACAGGAGGTCTTGCGTCAGACCTGTGTTATTACCGAGAACTTGACCAAGCTGGTCCACGACCCCATCGAGGCTAGAACATTCTTGCCCAAGCTCTCACCCGGTATCAAGGCTGTCGCCGATCGTGCTTCGCTCCCTGAAGTCCGTGAAATTGCTGAGCGCGCTCTCGCCATTATGGAAAAGGCCATGGCCAACGACAAGGAGGTCATAGCCAGAACCACCCTTGACGATGTCGCCAAGATTGTGGACGAGCAGATCAAGAAGAACGGTGGTCTCGCTGCCCAGCAGGATATTTACAAGCTGGTTCAACCTTATATCAGTGACATGGTTGCCGCCGATGTCAACTACCGTTTTGTCAACCGCATTGCTGCTCGCATTGCACCTTACTTGCAGCCCCTTCTGCAGAAGCCTGAGGCGGCTCAGAATATTGCCGACGCTATTCAGCAGCACTATGTTGATGAGGATCATCGCCGGTACGGTGTTCCCGAGAAGGAGGATGACGGAGAGGTCGAGATTGTCAATGCCGACTTTTCATTGGCGTACGGTGGTATGCTGCTTCTATCGCACACCAACCTGCGCCTGCTCAAGGGCCATCGCTACGGTCTGTGTGGCCGCAACGGTGCTGGAAAGTCTACTCTGATGCGATCTATTGCCAATGGCAAGCTTGAGGGGTTCCCTCCCCAGGATGTTCTCCGAACATGCTACGTCGAACATAACCAGGGCGAAGATGCTGATATTTCCATCCTCGAGTTTGTCGCAAAAGATCCCGAGATTGGACCCCAGGGCACTGAGCGCATCTCCGAAGTCTTGACTGAGTTCGGCTTCACTCCTGGTCCCGAAGGTCGTCAGGCCCAAAAAGTCGGCTCCCTCTCTGGCGGTTGGAAGATGAAGCTTGCCTTGGCTCGTGCCATGCTTAAGAAGGCCGACGTTCTCCTTCTCGACGAACCTACCAACCATCTGGACGTGGCCAACATTGCCTGGCTCGAGAATTACCTCAAGTCTCATCCCGATATTACCAGTCTGATTGTCTCCCACGACTCTGGATTCCTGGACAATGTCACCACGGATATCTATCACTACGAGCCCAACAAGAAGCTTGCCTGCTACAAGGGCAACCTGGCTGCCTTTGTCAAGATCCGCCCGGAAGCCAAGGCCTACTACACGCTGTCCGCCTCCAACGTGCAGTTCAAGTTCCCTCCGCCCGGAATCTTGACGGGAGTCAAGTCGATGACTCGTGCCATTATTCGCATGACCAACGTCTCGTACACATATCCCAATGCGCCTAAACCGTCGCTGTCAGACGTATCGTGCCAGCTCACCTTGTCCTCCCGCGTGGCCATTATTGGGCCCAACGGTGCGGGCAAATCCACTCTCATCAAGCTGCTCACCGGCGAAACCATCCCCAGCTCTGGCAAGGTCGAGAAGCACCCCAACTTGCGTATCGGCTACATCAAGCAGCACGCGCTCGAACACGTGGAGATGCATCTCGAGAAGACGCCCAACCAGTACCTCCAATGGCGGTATGCCCACGGTGATGACCGAGAGGTGCACATGAAGCAGACCCGTGCCTTGTCCGACAAGGATCGCGAGCAGATGGACAAGTGGGTTGATTTGAAGGACGGCAAGTCCCCCCGACAGATCGAATCTCTTGTCGGCCGTCAAAAGTACAAGAAGACGTTCCAATACGAAGTGTAAGTTGAGCAACCAGCACCTTTCCCATCCGATCCCACAATAGGAACGAACCAGCAGCAGCAAACTAACACCATGCCATGCAGTAAATGGCGCGGCCTCCTCCCCAAGCACAACACCATGATCTCTCGCGAGACCCTCACGGAACTAGGTTTCGACAAGCTCGTCCAAGAGTTTGACGACCACGAAGCGTCCCGCGAGGGCCTCGGCTACCGGGAGCTCCAGCCGTCCGTCATCTCCAAGCACTTTGAAGATCTGGGGCTGGACCCGGAAATCGCCAACCACAATGAAATCGGCTCCCTCTCGGGCGGGCAAAAGGTCAAGGTGGTCATTGCGGGCGCCATGTGGAACAACCCGCACCTGCTGGTGCTCGACGAACCGACCAACTTCCTGGACCGCGACTCCCTGGGCGGCCTGGCCGTCGCCATCCGCGAGTTCAAGGGCGGCGTCATCCTCATCTCGCACAACGAGGAGTTCGTCGGCGCCCTGTGCTCGGAGCAGTGGCACGTCAACGAGGGGCGCGTCGCGCAGCGCGCCAACGCGGCCGTCTCGCTCGACCGCTTCGAGGACTCGCGCCCCGGCAGCGCCGTCGCCAGCACCGCCGCCAGCTCCGTCGTCAGCAGCGCCGTCAACTCGGGCGTCGAGGACAACTCGGACATGAAGTTCCGCGCCCGCAAGAAGAAGAAGATGACCAAGAAGGAGCTCAAGGAGAGAGAGGTCCGCAGGCGCCTGCGCCACATTGACTGGCTGAATAGCCCCAAGGGCACGCCGCATCCTCCCGATACCGACGACGAGGATAATTAAATTTTGTGCTTGGTTTCTGTTCCTATTCTCCTTGTTGCATTGCGTACTCTAGACTAGTATAGAACTTTTAGATGAAATTGTGGGAATAGAGGCGTTTTGGATTGGGGAAAAAAGTAGTTGTTTCGGTAGATGAATAGATTACATCTAATGCAAGTTCATTTTCATTTTCATCTTCATTCTTCATCCTTCTGCTCGTACCACCACAGCACCTCATCCTTCACGCCGCGCAACCCGCCACAGACGGAAATGCAAAAAGTGTACATGGCGTGAATTGAAGCCCTACATCTGTATTTACTTGCCGTCCATCTACCGCCCATCCCTGCCTACCTAGTATATACCCGAATACAATATACCCCCTTCGCCGCATCCAATGTCAGTATTAGTGCTGAATTTTAGACAGAAAGAAAAAGGACAGGTTCCACGACCGTCTAGCGACTACATATATGTCCGTCTTGCCCACGTCTTGCCCGCGTCTTGCCCACGTCCAGGTTACTTGGTAATTAAGGAGCGTATATCAGGCGATACCAGATTGCCCACCCAGAGGATATCCAAGCGCGTCATGTAAAATAGACCCCCAAAAACAAAACTCCATTCCGTCTATGGCCATGCAATGAGTGAAAAAAGCAACAATAAATGAGATAGACACTATAGCAACGAGGCTTCGAAATGCCCTGCTACAGGTCCGATGAATACACATGACTTGATGCCAAAAAAAGTGGATGGCTTCAGATATTATAAATATTTTATAAATTTGGCCTTGTCCCCATTTTTACCATGAGAATGTCATGAGGGCAGGGTTCAGCGCCAAGGGGAGGAGGAAGTGGCTCGCGGCAACGGTGGCCATGGGCAAAATGGCCACAAAGTCGGTGATGCGCCAGTCGTGGGGGACGAACGGGGCGACTGCCAGGATGATCATGCCAGCAATGGCAACGAGCGAGAAGAGCATGGAGAATTTGAACTATAAGACCATCGTACGTTAGCAAGTCATGCATCACATGGGTACGGTTATTGCAGCCTCAAAGTTCCGGAAATAGTTCATCTGAAAAGGGTGACGTGGAAACTATTGGAATGTGGAACTCCAATACCAAGAGGCATCTCTCCCTCGAACTAGCGAATCCTTACGAGGATCCTTCCGAGAACACCCCCACTCGGCGTACGGAATGAAGAGAGAGAGAGAGAGAGAAAAACGTTTTCAGGCGAGGACGTGTAGTAAAAACTCACCTTCTTCAAAACTTTGGGGACCTCGATGAAGAAGTTGGAAAATTCGGCTTCCTTGCTTGTGGCACCCCAAGTCATGTTGATCTCAAACATGTGAGCCAACAGGGCCTGGCTGACGTGCAGCGACAATCCACCCAAGAAAATTGCCAGCATAATCGTCCATTTAAAGTTCTCGAAAAGCGCGTACAGAATGTTGCGCTCACCGACACGATATCGCATCACGGCGAGAGCGATATTGCCGAGTCCGTTGAAGACGATGATGATGGAAAACCACACCTTCCAAGAGTCGACATAATACTTGTCGAGGTACCCGTTGAACCAGCCCATGAGGAAGTAGTTGACAGTTGTCATGATCCAGGCCGCGCCAATGGCGTAATACGTCCCAATGTACGACACCACGGTGATCTTGGAGGTGAAGCGAATGTTGGAGAAGAGGAAACGGCGGAACAGGGGCGTGAAGGGACCGCGCCAGAGCCAGGTGCGGATGGGATGGAAGAGCAGTTCGTTGCAGCCGTAGGCGTACTTCTCCCATCGCGCAAGCTCGTCATACACGGTCAGGGACACGCCCTCTTTGAAGCCTTCGCCAGCCCACGCCGCGAGACGGATGATGTAGCCATTGCACTGCAGACGAAGCGACATGTCAAAGTCTTCAGACACGTGGCTCTCAGACCAAAACTTGTCATAGCCGTCCTCATCCTGGTAGGAAACTTGCTGAATGGCAGACCAGCGAAGAATGGCGTTGTGACCGACAAAGGGAGCAACATCGCCGTTGGACACGGTGTATCGAATCGCCGAGTAGATGAGATTGGTGAAGAATGTGATGCCATTTTCGAAATAGGTGTGCACAACTTGCATGACACCGGACGAGAATTGCATGATGCCGACGTCGGGAGACTGCTCCATTTCAGAGACAGCGTCAAGGAAGCAATCGGCAGGGACACGCGTATCAGAGTCGATGAGAAGGATATAGTCGCCAACACGAATGTTTCCGTCCGCCCAGGCGCGGCCATCTTCCTCGAGGACATCCTTGAGAGACTGCTCATAAGCTTGGGCCTCGTCATGCTGACTCCATTCAAGGGGACGGTTGATGGCCTGAAGCCTCTCCTCGACCTTGCAAGAGATCATGAGGGCAAAGTTCATGTTGGAGGCCTTCTTGAACTTGCCCTTACGCTGGAAGCCATTCTCTCCATGCTTGGGACGCGCAACCCAGCCAATGCTGTTGTCGGCATAAAATTCGATGCGGGCATGACGCTCCTCCTCTGGGATGAGCTGCAGACCGTCATCATTCACAAACATGTTGGCTGATCCGCCCTGAAGTTCATAGGTCGACATGGCTTGCTTGATGGACTTGACGGTGGGAATAATGACGCCTTGCAGACCTTCCTTGTAAACAGGACACTGGATGGTGACGTGAGGTAAGACGGGGGTCTGCAGGCGAGGCGGAGGTCTTGCCGAGTAGAACTTGGAGTTGATGGTGAGCTGCCGAATGGGGCCAAAGATCTGGGCCAAGCAGCCGACAATGACTTGGGCGAAGAAGAGAGTAAAGAAGATTTGGATGGGGAACAAGGCCACGAGCGCCAAACGAACATAGTTGCCATCGACGGAGACTTCAATGGCCAGTTCACGCCAGGCAGCTCCAAGGGAGACGGTCACAAGGATGAGAGTCAGTGACACCAAGACGGTGTTCTGTAGGTGGATAGGTCGCTTTTCGGGCTTCACCTCACCGCTCTCCTCATCAATCTCGGCCTCGGCGATATTGCCTCCCCTCTTCTCGTCCTCTTCATCGTCTGTATTGCCCGCCTTCCACACGAGTTCCATGAGCTCCGACTCGATGGCTTTGGCACGCTGAACCAGATGTAGCGGGTCATCGTCCCACACGATTAGCAGACCCTCAGAAGCGACAAAAGCAGCAAATTGATGTTTTCGCGCGCGAGGAAGATCCTCGATTGTGGGCAGAATTTGGACCCGCAAACCGTTCATCAAAGGCACGTCGACAGCGTCGGGGGACCACTGGAGGAAGGTTTTGATAACGCGAGAATTGACAGTCATGGCCGCCTGAACATTCATGGCTGAGCAAGCCAAGGCGAACGGCGAGCTGCCGAGTTGAGGAGGGCAGGCCATGTAGTGGCCTCTGACTTTTCTAAGAAGGACACCTTCAATCTCCCCCGATCCATCACTGACCCAAAGTTGGGAACATTGTTGTTGGTACAGGTAGTTGACCATGACTTCGTGCTTGATGTCGTCAAGAAACATGGAACTTCCGGCTGTTGACGGTGTGGATCGTCCTGATCGACCTGAGCTAGACTGCGGCCTTGAGTGGAAGCGAGGAGTAGGTGGCTGGAGTTCCATGTCGTTTCCGCCGATGTGAAAGGAAGACAGTGGCCTGTCCGACAGCGAAGAAGGCTGCAGACTCCGGATCGGTCTCGAAGTTGGAGCATCTATCTGAGCCGGAGCAGGTTCTGACTTGTTGCCAGTTTTGAAGTAGCTGGTAAGACCCATGTTGGGCTTTGGACCCGAATTCGAGTCGCGTCAACTCGCCCTCAGATAAAGTTGATGTTTTGTTCCAAGGAGACTCGGCGGCGGTTGGCTCGAAGAAAGGCTATGGATCGGTTTGCCGGACTAAAAGCAGACTCGTTCACTATATACTAACAATCGGATTCCAAAAGACGTCGAATTAACGAGGGTGGCGACCCGGATATTATGTATCTGTAAAACAATTGCGGACTAACGAAGGACGTCGATGAGGTAGCGAATGTTTTCGGGCCGGACTCGTCCACAACGAAGCGAGGTGGTGGTGATGGAACGAGAGCGAGGATCCCAAATCGTCGGCAAAGCGTAACCAGCCTGGGACAGCACCGGAAGACTTAGCGGGCTGCCAACGACAAAAGAGGGACGGGAGATGGGATGGTATTAAAGAGAGAAGGGACGGTGAGGCGGGCAGAAGCAGAGAAGACGTGAGAGGCAAAGGTGAAGATGGTGGGCGCTGATAACAGTCCTCCCGGACGTGCATCCAGGATCCCAAGTCCAACCAGCACGAGAGGTGGGTATTGACTTACAAGATCTGTAGCCTCTGTGCGATCTTTTTTCTCAACAGCCCACACACGCCTGGAGCCCAGACAGCGCAGGAACAGTCTCTGGCAGGGGGGGAGGGTGGGTTGGATGCTGCCAGATTCTCTCGTCGAGACTGGAACTCGCCTTAAAGATGGAGACGACCTATTCTGGGCGTTTTTTGTCGTGGCGGATATGCCTTGACAGAGATGTAGCGAGCAAAGGGAATTCCGCCAGGGCACACAGAAGCTCTCGGACAGGAAAGCAGGAGACCTGAAGCCCTTTCATCTCGATCTTGACGGGACGGGCCCCCCGGCCAAGAGGAGGGACGAGCAGAAGTAATGATATACGAGCGACGCAACATGAAAACCGCAGCAGGCTACACTGATGCGCAGAGGGATGGGGCCCCAGCGACCTGGTGCCCTGGCGTCATGGTGTCATGGTGTCCAGGAAGAATGGGCCGGAGTCAGAGGGTGAAGCTGGCGGACGATGCATCGTGTCCTGCAACACCCGCTCGGGGATTGTCTTGGGCTTCGCTTCGTTCATGGGGAGGCAAGAGGGGCGTGTGCTGGGGAAAGGGGACAAGGCCACCCCACCCCAGTTTACCCACGTTTTTTCTTCGGTGGACCCCACCCCCTGCCTGGCTCCGAGTGGTTTGAAGCCAAGGACAAGCTTGATCAACCCTGTGAAGCGAACGAATGGGCGGGCTGAGGCGCCGGCACCCCGTTCAAAGTGGCCAACGGTGCTCGTTGAAGATAATCCTACTCATTGAACGGTTGCCCGCCAATCCCCAGGTTGATCTCTGTTTGTCTCGGGTCAAAAATAGATGTCTGCCACCGCAAGACACCACGTGCCGCCGATGCCCGGTGGATACAAGCTCGGCCGCGGTTATTCGGCCAAAAGAAAAGAGAAGGGAAGAAAAAAACAAGAAAACTAGGAGAATAAAGCATCCAGATGGGGTCGGCGGCGGCAAGCACGACAACGACAGGTCAACAGGCAATCCATCGTCAGGAGCGTGGGTGGATAATGGCAAGCTTGCCAGCGCTTCGCACGCGCTTGGCGAGACCGGCCTCTGGGACAAAAGCAAACCGGGCCACGGGTTCCTGGCGCTACACTCGATTTGAACGCGCCGTTTCCCGTATACCAAGGTAGCGCTTTGGCGACAGGGACGGCTGCTTCAGAAGTTGGCGAGCGCCCACATCGATGTCAGCGAAGACCCAGCGCCAAGGCCAAAAGGGTCAAAAGCTGGAGAGGCCCAGAGTTCTCGGAGCTTGAAAACCGATGAATTCATTACCACTCGCGCCCTTCTCCTCCGTACTCCGTGCAATAGTGGACGACCACGGCCCGTTCGGTACTAGCGCCTCGGTGCCAGAAGTGCTCGAGTGCTCGAGTGCTATGAATTAGCAGCAGTCTGGTGTCGTGAAAACACGGGCGGGCTTTTGCACCGGACTCTTGGCGGGTCCAGGGCGCCAGCAGGGCGGGTTGACCGCTCGGGCTTCTTTGGCTTCGAGGAAAACGGGGTCCGCCACAGCAGCGCCCACAGATAGTCATCGGGGAGGTGATCTGGTTATCTGGGGGTGCGAGTCGCGGCTTTGGTGCTCAAGCCGCCTAAGCCACGCAGAGGGCACGTAAAAGCGGCGATGCGCATCTTCCCCATCTGGGCCACCTCCCCTCAGTGGCTCCCGGGTCTACCCCTGCCCAGCTGTGGCGCAAACGCTTGCACGCTTCTGGCCTCGGGTCAATAAGTTCGTCGTTGAAACGCAACTTTGCAATTCCTGCACGCACACACACATGTTACTGATGCCTTCTTTGAACCACCACTTAGTTCTCTTACAACTGCTCTGACCAGACTTGACTCGCTCATTCGATCCGAATTGGAGGGCAGTGCCCCCTCTGTTTAACCGGAGACTTGCACACACCCGCCTTCGTTTCACCGTTGACAAAAGCGTCTTGACAGGCAACCAGATATCTCGTGTGGCTTTCGCTACAAAACGCTGATCCGGCTGCACTTCCTAGCCCTGCCGACATGGGTGGCAGCCATCCCAGAGGGCTGAAACTTGCATGTCATTATCAGAGCAACGCACATACAGCAAGAGGAGCTTGATAACACCATCACTGGCCGAGGGCCTGCATCGCTTGTCTCAGCATCATTGAAACCGTCCAAGACGGCGACGTTGCCCGAATGAGGCGCAGGACTTGACCGTTTTGCCCACGAGCAGGCCGTCTAACCGTTCCATCGGCCAGTTCATGGAGACGCAGTACAGACAATCAATGCAAGAAACAATGCGGGACTCTGACTGCAGCCCGTTCCAGGCCCCGGCGAAGTGAGACAGTTCCCTTCATGGCGGCGGCTCCCGGTTTGTTTGTCCGTGGCTTTGCTCCAACCACCATGGTTCAAAAGGCTGGCTGGCACAGGGTGCGAAATGGACACAAAGAATGCGAAACAGAAATCCGATTCAAAACCCCAGTCATGACCAAAGGAAAAAGTAGACATGATTCGAATCAATTGCGAATCTCAGGCCTTGGTGGCACAACAGTCATTGTATCGATGCTGGACTCTGGCGTGCGGTTCTCTCTCTCTCTCTCTCTCTTCATTTGCCGGCCCCAATAAGCTGCAGGGCGATTATCGCCGGTGTTCAATCACGTCGGGATTCTGAGAAGCACAGCAGAAAAAAAAAGTCATCCTTGGGGTGTGCGACCGTGGATCGTCATGGTGGACAAAAAGAACGTTCGCGCCTCATGTGGTGGGCGGGAGTCGTCGGGCCGCCACCAGCCTATTTTTGGCCTCGTATTCCTGCAAGCTGCCGCCCCAATGCACAACCTGCATCCTGAACCTGAAGCTGGATGCCAGTTCTTTCTGTTGTCTTTGCCAACAATGCGTGTTCTGTGGCGGTGGGGAGGGGCCGAGGGGGCGTGTCTGTACCCAAATTTCTTCACCTGGCTGCCCACGGCGAGGCCAACATTTCCATCCATTGTGTTTGGCAGTCGGTATATGCACTGTCACCCCAAGGCTCTCGTCATGAGATGCAAGATGTACGAGGAGCTGAACTCTTTGGACTTTTTGTCGTCCTGCTGACTCTATATTGCGTAGGATTTCGCAAGCACCCATTGATGACGGTTGATTACTAGCTTCATTGTGAAACGAGTAGTGCTGTTGCTCCATGAGCACGGCCACGGCCACCAACGCCGTGGGCTGTTCGCCGTTGTTCCTTTTGCACGGGCTCTCCCCGCCTGTGTGTACACATACGATCATGACCCACTGGCCAAGAATGACGGGGGGAGAGCAGATGTCTAATACCACGCGGACCTGCGATAGCTACAAAACTGGTGACGAAAAAGCAGTTTTCAGCCAGGCCGTTGAACTCGGACGACAAAATGACCTAGTACTTGTGACAAGACTAGCACTCACGGTACAGCCAGTCAAAAAACGGCTCTTGTAACACTAGTCGGAGGGCTCCATCTGGAATATCACAAACTGCCAGAGATGACGATTTGCTGCTGTGCTAGGGCTGCTGGGATTAATTCAGTCTTGTCCAACCACGACACACACGATCGGGATATTGAGAGCCAGGGTTAGCATATGGGTAGGGAGCTTGGTACGACGGAAACGCGAGGCTGCTGAGCGGTAGCCGCGATTTATTGAACGGTGATGGCCTGGATGTAATTTCGCTCCCAGCCGTCCTGGGCGCACTGACTGACTGTGTTTGCAAATACATCTACCAAATCGGGTTGGGTTATTGCCGGTGAATGGGCATTGTATCAGGGATGAATGGTGACCACGGCCAAGATGCTTTTGTCAGTTGACACCAGGTCTGGACGAGGCTCGAACATGGCTTCGTCTTGATGTTTCTGTGGTCGGCAATAGTACTACCACAATGTCTGGACCATGTGCTTGGTAGTACCGGGCCTCTGCGAAGATTCCGGGTCCCAAATCGAAGAGACCATGGCGACTCAATTGGGGCAACACAGAATCAAAGCCACGACAAGACGGTGCCGGCATGTCGTGATACCTGACATTGGCACTTCACAATGACATTGCTGCCAGTTTACACTACTTGGCATTATTGATGCTGGGCCCAGAATGATGCACACATCCATGGTATCTTCCGAACGATGAGCCACGTTGCAGCATTTCACCGGAAAAAGGCGCATCTTTCATCAGAGACAACAAGCGCTGTCTACTAGATTGGGTCTCTGGACCCGGCTAACGACTAACACGAGGTTGAGCAAAGATTTGACATGCCGTCATTACAGGGACCAGTCAGTGATTATGCTTCGTCCCTTGTCACGGTCCATCTGAACTTGACGGCGTCACGGCCTTGCTCCATCTGCTCCCATTGCAGCATATCTTTGCCAGGTTAGCAGGGCCTGAAGTTTACATCGTCCCATCTCATAAACAACAAGCAAACAAGCAACAATTTCCAGGCCCGCGTGGCTGACGACACCCACCGCCCTCGTTCATGCCGCCCATATCTTGCCTCGACGAAAGACGTGCCCAGTTGTCAAGTTTCTCTTGCCTGTACTCCGTATCTGCCAGCCTACCTGCTCCGCCAACAGAGCCTAGCTAGAAAAACGGCCCCCCTTTCCACGTACATACAAGGTAAATGTTTAACGTTTCTCTTCCGTTAGCCACCAGCCAGGTCGAAAAACAAAGCCTTGAACCCAAAAGGCTATTTACACTTCTCGATACCGCGCAGACACCGACAATGCCAGTCCCTGCACTTCATCTCGTCTCTCTGCTTCGTCCCATCTCGTCTTGTCCCCCTACGTACGTACATGTACATACATGGAGCATGCAGACCAGAATAGCACAGCATAGACCGAAAAAGGAAATAAGGTTTCAAACTCTTTAAAGCTCTTTTGTTCGGTAGCACCACGAGGAGCCCATCACGTTCACGTCCGTGACACAACGGGACCCGTCACCGCAGCCACGGCAGGAAATTCAACAAGAAGCCTCAACGGTGGCACTATTCAATATCACGCCGGGGAAACCAGGGGCCGCGAAGCAAGTGAGATTGACGCAGCTGCGTACTCCGTACATGTGTACATACAGGTGAGAGGGCTGAGCTGAATCTTCTCTTGGCTCTGGCCCATCCATGTCGGGCTCGGCAGGTTCCAGAATGTCCTGCCTGGGCCAGGCTGGGCATCCCACCCCTTGTACATGCATACGCAGACTCTAGTACGTAGTAGACGCCGGTGATGGCGCCGGGCTGGGGCGGGGGGCGTGTTGTGGGACCGGCCGGTGAGCGACTCGATCCATTCAATGTTGATTCAGATGCTTAAATGCGTGGCACTCAGTAGTCGTCTTTGAGCCGCCTGGCCACCGGGGCGAGAAATGGGCTCAGAGGAGTCAGAGGTGAGACTGGGGTGTAGATTGTTGCGTTTGCTCAATCACCGTCTTCGCCATGGCCATGTAGCTGTGCAACAAACTGGTTGACATTTGTCATGGTCGGCCAGCGCCGCCGTTTGTCTGTACTATTTGCTGAGCGACCCCTGTTCTGCAGTCCGTGCCGACCAATTGCGACGACCAGCATTATCAAACTATCTTTCAGCCAAAAAAAAAAAGAAAGAAAGAAATATGCATCAAGTATACAAGTATCATCTTCAGTACAAATCAACAATAGCCCAGAATAATTGTCCTCTCCAAGTATTCAAAATACAAAATGTTCCCAGGTTTTCATATCCCGCTCTCCCCAAGTCTATGATATTACTAATGCTCCTAAAAAATAAGTGACGTGTATAATATGTATGTAGTCATATGTCATGTGGCAAGACCAGCCAAAACAAAATCGCCCGTCATCACCCCCGGTGGTTTACAGAAACACGTTACAATTCTTCATCACCATCACACTGCTGCATCATCAAGACGCGACTGACTTCCAGCTGAGGCTGCTTCCACGTCGCCTGCCAAGTGTCCCTGGCGTTCCAGAAGTCCTTGCGCGCACTGGGTGACCGGTCAAGCCACGGCTTGCCGGACTTGCCATCCTCAAACCAGCCGTTGGTACCACCGACGGCCAGGTTGATAATGAGATAAAACTCTTGGTCGAATGGCGTGTTCGCCCGCCCGGTTTCACTCCACGTGTTCTTCAACCGTGTGCCGTTGGAGTTGGCGTCGGGGAAGCCTCCGCGATTCCACAGGGGCTTGTCAAAGTTGGTGTACAAGACTTGGAGCAGACGGCTGTTGACATAGGTGAAGAGATACTTCTGAGACCATTCGAGGCCATATGTATTGAACCCGCTGCTGTAGGTCGTGTGCAGGGCCTGGCGCTTGTTGTTGGTCTTCCACCACGCATCATTGGCGGGATCCGGGCCCCAGTGGAGGGCCGACGACATGATGTTGTTGCCGCCTTGCTCATAGGTCCAGTTGTTGCCTCGAGACTCCATGATGTCGATCTCTCCAGACGCAGGCCATGGGCCGTACGTGTCCTTGACAGGCATCATCCAGATGGCGGGCCAAAGCCAGTCGCCTTCAGGAAGCTTGGCCGTAACCTCCACGCGGCCGTACTTGAGCTTGGCGCCTTTCATGGTGTTGATGCGGCCAGATTTGGTTGGAGGGACGACGCTGGAGTTGCCCGTCGTGGTGTTGGTGGCAGCCACGCAGCTGTACCAATCTTTAGACGTGCAGGTTCCGTCCTTGAGCAGGTTGATGACGTTGTCCTTTTCCACCTTTTCAGCGTCTTGGAGAGTGGCCTTGATGACTAGGTTGCCGTTTTGGATAAAGACATTTTCGTCGCCCGCAGTGGTCTGCTCGAACTCGCCATTGCTGCGACATGTGTTAACAGTTGCGCCTCATTGAATGGACGGCAAAGAAGCCAGGACTCCTCCTTACCCAAAGCCGCCAACTTGGACTTCCTTGGTCCAAACGTTGGTATTGAAGCCGCCGTCGAAACTATCGTCCAAAACAGGGCAGTACTTGTGGTGCACGACGTTGCGAAGGCCGTCCCAAACCAAAAACCCAGAAATACCCAAGCCAATCAAGATGCCGATGATTGGCAAGATAGTCACCCACTTCTCCTTGGGATCCTTCTTCTCCAGCCAAGGCTTTTCAATCTCGCCCTTCATTACTCGCCTAGAGTGGAAGTAGAGCTGAGAATTGACATCATATCGAGGCCCCATGGCGCTTGAGGAGCCAAAGCTGGATGCCGGCCTTGATGCATCGGGGCTGGTAAACGGATTCGTGCCTCTTCCCGGGCGGTTCAAGGATGCCGAATCATTGTCGCCAAATGGGGTGCGGCTATTTTCTGTGTTTGGAGTTCCGGATCGGATTGGCGTAGGATTGACGGTTGTTGAAGCAGATGGTACTGGATGGCCATAGTAGCCGTGGTTATACGGATCTTGCTCCATGGCAGTGAGAGCGCCGGGACGCGAGGTGAAGGATGGGAGGATGAAACACCGAGGAAATATTACAACAAACAAAAGACAGAAAGAAAAAAAATAAAAAAAACAAAAACAAAGACCTGCGAGTTCGACGACTGCCCGCACCAAGAGAGCAAACAGGGCGTCACCAATGCTTCTCTTGGGAACCGACGCTGTTTCTTGAAAATGGGGATTACGGAGCGACCCCGTGACGCCGTGGGCTCTGGTGTAATTGCAGAGACTCGGGTTGTCGACTCGGATTGCTACAAGAATGAAGCAGATGCAGAGTGTCTACGAACAAAGGTTCAAAGTCCCAGGTCGACGTGTGGGCGGGACTTGATGGAAGAAGCAGCAGACAGCTACGATCTCGCAGCAGTGGGCTGGACGCGGTGCCACTCGAAGAGTCCAGTCGCAGCATTTGCACAGTTGAGACTTTTGGGGCCGTCACAGACTCACAGCATTGAACGGCCAGCGCGAGGCCCACCACCAACCACATGGGCACTGCGCAAGAGCTGGGTGTCAGGTTCAGTCTGCTGCATCTGGCTGGTAACATTGAGCCAGTGACCAGACCCTTGCTCGCCAGCTCGCCCAAGAAGGGGGAAGGGGTGGGCAGCTCGTGGTGGATATCGAGGAAGGAGGAGGGGCCCAGCTCGTGCGCCGCCAGCCACTTGCACATGTGTGCAGCTGCCCCTGGAAAACCTCCGTATTGTACGGAGTAGCGGTCCGTCTGGCAAGAGCGATCATGGCGCCATCCGTGGCCGTTGGCGGCAAATGGCAGGAACGACCATGGCACACGGGCACCGCGCTGGGGGCTTGCACTCAGGCAACCCACAGCCTCGCCTCGCCTCCGTGTGCCCTCGGACATTGATTGGCCGCCTCCACACTGCTATTTCCTGACGTCAAATGTTCAATGTTGCCGTGTGCACTGGCCCCATGGCGCCGTCAGATGGTCCAGAGTTTGCAAAACTTGGCTCCGGTTTGTGTGTTTTGATGTTTCAATGTTTATATTTTGGCTGTCATTTTGAGCTCCTTCTACAAATGGCATCATCCCCCGTCGCCCACAACACGGACTAGGCAGCGTATTGTCTGTCTGTCCACCTTCAGCCCTGTCCGCCCACCGCATTACAGACGTGATTATCAAGTCGATGAGTTCTGCCTAGGTTCATTCTCGTGTCCTGATATGATTCGAGGTATTGTACAACGACTGACTCTGATTGTACGTGCCCATTGGCTCCAGCTTGAATGGCTACGGAAGCCGTCTTCCGCCAAGTCAACCACCCCGGCGCTTCCGACTGCAATTGACCGTCAGGTGTAATTTCCCGCTTTCCCGCCGGTGCACTCCGTTCGGAACTATTGGACAGATGATATCACTACAACATGATACGGAGTAGTAGTATGTGCAAAATGCATTGCTTACGTGCTAATTATAACGACCCCGAGGCCAGGTAGCCGACTCGATAAGCATCTGAGACTGTTGGCTCCGGGTAAGTTGACTGTTTGTACAGAGTACCATCGTGGCCCTTTTACTTTTGAACGGACCGCAAGGACGGCCAAACAGCACAGAACCAAATACTATCGCAGTAGCCAACTGGTCATGCCTGTGTTCTGGACGGGTACCCTTCTAAGTAAAGTTTGCTTGGGTTCGTCTCGGGTGGGGCAACACGGAAGCTGAAGAAACGGCATCGCAAAAGCGGCAGCAACTGTGGCTGATTAAGGTGCTTGTGGCGTCGACCCGATCCCTGTTCCTGCATGGCCATCTAGAGACACGCCCCTTGCCAGTTCTGGCGCCGTCGTGCCTGAACTCAACCAGGAAGGCAGGCAAGTGCTTGGAACTTGGGAAGTTGAGATGCATGCACCGTGGCCAGCCCAAAGCACGGCAGGGAGCACAGCAGGGTCGACGACGAGCCAACGCCAGGGCTATGAGCGTGTGGTTACATGTCGGGAGATGCGAGCGATGCAACCAGAGCTCTTGGCCGTCATCCATGTGTCCACGGCCTGCTGTGTCCTGCAATATTATGTGCGCGCCCAGGTCAACAGATCAACCAGCAATCGCCCATGCAGGGCCAAGCAAGGCGACGATTCGTGCCCACGCCGCAGTTTGTTCAGCTTCGGTCAATATTGCGACTATGCGCTCCTTCGTTTAACGTGACTGCTGATATTGCGCTGCAGTATCATGGAATCACACTACCACGTGCATGTGTGCGCTGTGTTGATGTGAGTCAGCGGCCTCATTACCAGTTGACGTATTACTACAGCAAACGCGCGTGCCAAGCCTATCTCCCCTTGCGTGTGCAAAGGCTGATGTTGATTGATGGATGTAAATTTTATAATCAAATACAACGGGATTGTGTTGGCGTGGTATCGCACTAGTACTAGTTAGTATCTTGTGAGAAAAAGAAGAAAGAGAGAGAAAAAAAACACGTGATAACAATGCCCCCCAACAATGGCAGCTGGAATGCAATGGCACCTGGCCATGGAAGCTAAACTCGCCGACTCTGCGTTCTTTTGTCCCAACGAGATGGTTCACAAAACAACGGGCCGAAACGAGCGAGTCCACCGACCCGAATACCAAGAATGTCAGTCGCATTGACGCTTCCCACCTTGGCAGCGCCTGGACTCTGCTGATTTGCAACCGAGAGAGTTGACCGCCCCTTGACAGCAGGGCGATATGATGGGTCGAATCTAGCGCGGAGTATTGTTGCATGTGGCCAATACCACTCTGTGTGCGCGACGGCGCTTTGTTGTCGATGACCTAACTATCTACGGAGTGGCCAGCAATCCCGTGAAGTCGGTTATCCCTCCAGCTTGTCTCGGTCATTCTTCACCCTTTTTCGACCCAAGCGGTTCCGGACCCAGGGAAGCGCAACGATCCGGGGCAGAGATGCATCGCTACGGAGTACTCCGTACTCCCTGGCACTTTGGGGTCGACTCGGAGTTTGTCCAAGTGAATACGAAGGAATGGCGAAACGCACAAGGCGTGCTGGCTAGACCAGTTGGCCGGCCCCAAGTCAACCTTGACAACGCGCTGTCGCCAACTACTATCGACATGTGGCTCCTGTCATATATAACATTATTTTTCTTATGCGCCGCAAGATGCAGGAAAAGGCCGCATCTTGTTGTCCTTGCCGAGCCGGGGGCATGCCTCCGGAGGCCCGGGGCCGCGATACGGGGTCCGACGCAAACATTCCTTGGAGATTTCCATCCGTTGGCTCACGCTGATTACCCAAGTCTCCACTCTGTAGCCTGCTATCGTAGATGAGATGGACGAGGTTGAAAACCTGGCATTTGGGCCCCTACAACTGACATGTCAAATGCACCAGTGGCAGACGACCCAGCGAGAGATAACGACTGGCCATTATGCAGCCCGATCTGATCCAAATTCTGCAGAGAAAAGAAGGCAGTTCCCACTCGCAACGGTGTTCGCCGTCAGAAAATGCAGCCAAGGAAAAAAGCATTGTGTCGTATAGTATACCCGCCCGCCTCGCAGTTCAAGCGCAGCTACGTTATACACCGAGACGGTTCCCTCTTCTTACCAGCTGGCAAAGACTAGTCGCTCTGCTTTCAAAAACCAATGGGGCGTGTTTGCGTTCCGGGAGAATGTCTGCGTCCGGGGTGCCGAATTGCATGTAACTACATGAGTACATGACGGGAGCATAAAACTCGACGGGCTGCGGGTGGAAACACCGCCCTGCGATACACACCCGGGCTTCGGGCAGGGGAATCCCGGGCGTTGGCTGACATGGAGCAGGGCCGGCAGGCAGACATTCTCGTATTTTCTTACTTCGTTTCTGCTCTTGTGCCCCTGTCGAGTACGCATATGTACACACTCCTGCGTTGGTCAAATTGTTGCGGCTGCGGCTGCAAAACGCAAGATACATATTCCTGTTGGTGCACCGTCGCACAGCACGTTTTGGCATGGGTTCGCTCGGCATTTTCCATATTCTGCCATGGACTCTTTTTCCATGTCGAGAGCGTCGATGCGGTTTGCTAGGCGCGTACCCGGCCGCGGACGCGGTATATGATATGTATCTTGCAGGATTGGCGGTTTTTCGCTTGGATAAACTACCGCGAGGGGAACCTGGCCAGGACGTGCCTTTATTCGGATAAACTGTTTTACATGTTCTCTTGCTCCGTACTCCGTATTTTAGTCCTCCGCACGACGGCTCGCGTAGAACAAAACAGTGTGGGAAGCCTGGCAAGGTGCAGGGTAGTTTAGCCTAGTGTACCCCGTACGTGGCAACTCATCGTGGGAATCGAGATGTGCTGGGTCACGCCTGTGGCAGGGGATGCGGCTGCCCCTTGTCTTTTCGTGCGCACAATCCAGAGGTTGTGTCTTTTTTTTTTTTTTCGGTTCGTGGGTGGCATCGCCATCGTACGAGAGCCGGGGAATGTTGGTACACGGCAGGCTGCGGGCACACGGAAAAGGTGAAGGACGACGTGGGTGCCAAGGCCGGCGTTACACCCGTCCCCGAGGAATGTGAAGAATGGACTGCCGTGACAGGTCCGGTGCGGCCGGGCACCGAAAAAAAAAACGACATCTGGAGTTGAGAATCATCTCAAGTGTCACTGGGCGGGTTCACAAGGCCTCGGGCGACTTTGGTCGTGTTTTCGCGCCGATCGCTTCGTATTCTGAAAATCTGGTCTCGGGGCCCTGTGTCCCCTGCACAGGACCGGCTGGAGCCAGATGGAACAATGGGGTTTGACAGATGGCTGCGCTTTTATCCCAAGTGCTCTTTTTTTTTCTCTTCCGTCGCGTTTCCAAGACTGGCTGCCCGGTGGGTGATGCACTGATTAAGCGCCGGGAAACCGGCAACGCACAGGATGCCACGCCCCTCGTGTTGCGTCCTCACATGTGCAGCTTTTTTTGCAAACGCCAGGCCGATGCAGTTGACGCCGCAGACAAAGGCTGGCCATGATGTCGCGACGTGGTTTTCGCGGGCGGGAAGCTAGTAGTACCAGACCAGACTTGACCAGCTGGCGTCGCGCACCGGCCAGCTGTCACGTCGCGGCACCAACAATAACGTCGCTTGTCGTCTGGTGCTCTTTGTCCGTCTCTTTGTCTGCACACGCGGGCGACGTGAAACTCCTCCCGGGGCATCTTGGACATTGATGCATCCCTTCCCCGTATAGCAGACCAAAAAAAAATTGCTTTCCTCCTCTTCCCCTTTTACTACAGCTCCTAGTGCCTTTTGCTGCCCGTCAACGACAACAATGTGGTTGCAGGCGGCGCTGAGCCTGGCCGCGTGGGTTTCCGCCGCCGTGGCAGACGACAGCAAGGACCTGGGCTCTGTGCTGGCTGCCAACAAGAACCTGACCAAGTTTTACGAATTGATCAAGGTACCGACTGCACCCGTTTGGAGCGTGGAACCCTGCCTCTGGCGGCTGACCTTTTTGTATAGAAATACCCAGACGTCTTGCTGGAGCTGCCGAGTGACAATGGAGTGACGGTACGTGCGAGACGCTCCCCCCGTGCCCATGCGAGCCAAGATGATGTCAACAACTGGTGTCCTTGACAAGTCGGGTTTCCCGCAAGGGACGGAATTCATCACGGCCGCGCTGACGCTTGCCATCAGATTGTCGCGCCGTCAGACAAGGCCATGGCCAACATTGCCTACACGGCGCTCCAGCCGCTCTGGGACGCCGACGACAAGGACAAGACGACGGCCATCCTGCAGTACCACGTCCTCGACGGCGCCGTGTCCGCGGCCGCCCTGCGCGACGGGCCGACGTACCTCGAGACCAGCCGCCTGACGAGCCCGGCGCTGACCAACGTCACCGCCGGCCAGG
>AZNH01000092.1:0-80427 GCA_000814955.1 Metarhizium guizhouense ARSEF 977
AATAAGTAGCTTATAAATAACCTAAGAAAAACTTAAATACCTATAAGTGCCCAGGGGTGCCCGTTTTTACACCTTACTCCTGCTTCTCCTCCACCAGCCGGGTGGTGGTCGGCATTCGGGAATATGCCCATTTCTCAATAGAGCTCCACTTGACACAGATGGACACTGCGTTGGATTGCGTCGCTGGTTTGCCGGTTTTGGCACCATTCCAATAAAATGAATATACGTCGGTGCTGCCACGACACATGGTAGCCAATCGCAGAGTCTCCAAGCAATGATCTGTCGAAAAAACGACATTAGCACAGAATATTCTTGAACGGGCTCATAAACAAAGTGCGGCGGCGATGGAATACCGAGGTGGCCGCGAAGATATTCGTGCTGCGCTTCGGTAATGTTGGGGTAATAATGCCCCTGGTATAAATAGAATCGCATTTGCCTCTGCGTAGGGTCAGCACTTTCCACTCAATGTATTTGTCAATCAGCTTCCTACCACGCAATGAAGTTCGTGGTAGACACCAAGACTTGCGGGATATCCTCCTCCCTGCAGCTCCGCAATGTTTGCCATCGATTCGCCCGCTCTCTCAAGTTCGTCGCGAGTCGCATTAAAGTGGACGGCTACGAATCATGTTTAGCTTAGGTTTTACAACATGAGAGAGGATTGGGCCACTCACGTCGCATGAGGGAATCCCAGGCCGCGTCGTTGTCTTTGGTGGGAGGTCCGGCGTACTGGCTGTACTTGTCGTGATCGACGGCATGTTCGCTACTAAGCTCATATTGGACGAGGCCATTCACAGGGGCTAATGGCACATTTAAGCAATTGGATCTATTTAAATGACGACAAATACTTACACCAGCTGCGTCCTTGGGTCGGCAAATTGCCACTTGAGTGTCTGTTTCTACTCCAGAGCGACACTGCCAATACGATGACGAGAAAATGTAAAGCGATGGAGTATATTCGCGAAAAGGTCAATGCGGATTTAAAAGGCTTGTTCCGATGCACAAACTGTTGTTTCTCAATGGTTCCATCTGAACTTGTGAGGTATATCAATTCCTCATTGTCTTCAGCAACTTCGAGTGTCGACGGTGCCACAGGACGGTGCATGGTGAGGCGAGAACGTATGATGCGCTTTGGTGGTGAAGGAATTGGGAATACATGTCTTGTCAAAGTGAAATTGCATTTCAGCTGTTGGTGTAATCGGCTTTTGTTGTAAGCGCACATAATCATCTCAAGTCAATGAGAGCCGCAGTACAGGCTTCGTCCGGGATCATACGACATGGTACTCAGCGAGCTGCTTATCTAGCGTCGCCCGGCTAAATTGCGTTGCCGGACAAAGGAGGTGAAGATCAGCACTCCTATTACATATGTAGGCATTGCCAAAACATAAGCTGGGAACAAGGCTGGACCCTTGAGTCGCCATGCCCAAAATATAAAGACATGTCAGCTACTCGGAGCTTGGAATCTGAGGGGTCTGCAATCATCTGCCAACTACGATAACGACATTGGTTCTGTCAACCTGGAAAATACATCGCACAATCAACCTATAGCTCAGATACACCATGCGGTATCAGTCAATTACCATCGCAGCTCTTGCTCTGCTAGTCAGCCATTTGGTTGCTCAGCCAATCTACGGTACTGCGATAGTCCACCACCCTTGGGAACTTGTGACGCTAACAAAGCCATTGTAGGCACCGAGTTCCTGGATGCGCCGGAACCCAAAGGGGTCAACGTCAAAACACGTTTGTTCTAGGCTTCAGAGAACACGACGCACGATCAAGTCCACCCCGAGAAGATGGAATGACTGAGAATAGTTTTGTACATTGGAGAGCTCCCAGATAGGTGACTGAGCGGGGTTCGCGCGCTGGCAAAAGACGCTCACACAAACACGATTATATATAACGAATTTGACTACTCTGCTGCCGGTCGGGACCTTGCTATGTGACTGCCAGATCCGCAGTATTCGACATCGTAACATTGTTCGTTTCCATGTTTCGTTTTCCTCGGCTGTGCGGTATCCTACTCGTCTCCGATACCGAAAATCACCAGACATGCGTTTTGTGCAATGTGAAGGATGGGTGATGGGGGCCAAAGTCTAAACTGCATGCTTACGTTGGATCAAGGTTGGACAGCGTGCAAGTGGCCATATCACCGCATGAACCTGGCGCCTTGGGATGTAACCATATGATGTCGCGAGAACCCTCAAGCGTCCAGGGGTCACGGCTCTCAGCCAACAAAACACACCGTCGACGCATGTCAGCGGACAAGGTCAATACCACGCAGACCCATCCAATCCACCACACTTGGCTGGAAAGAGACGAGTTGACGCTGCCGAGCCGTGCTGAACCCTGCTAGTGAACAGGATGTGCTCTGAAGGGCCGAAGTCGACTTGGACCATCGTGGAGAAGAACCTGCGGAGTAGGTGTTTGCAGAGCGACAAAAACCCGGTCAAAACCCGCGGTCAATGCAACCAAGGATTCTTGTTTGCCCATCCTGCGGCCGAGGTTATTCTTGGTTGGGTCGTAACACGAACGTTTCTACTGCTTATTGATCTTTTCCTATTCTATATAACCCTAACCTGCTTATTACCCTTACCGTCACGTAACCGCAAACAAAATCTCCTTTCCAATCACGAATTACCCGCATCTACTTTGCTATAAAAAACAACAGGTGGTTTTATACTTGATGTAGATATCCGAAATTCATTTATTCCTTTTTATTCGGATAATTGGCAAAACCTGTGACAAGAGCAGTATAACTGGACTTGGAACAGCAGTTCAAGATTCAATTCAACAAGCAACTTTGAGATAACAAAGGTCCTTGGTTTTCCTTGAGGCCTCGTTGACTAAAGACCTCTTCAAATGCAAGAAATCGGTGAGGGACTTTGCCCTAGATCCCGTGACCGTAGCCCTCGTGTAGCCGTGTGACATTTGGTGTGCCCTGCTTCATGTAAACCGTGATTAGAAATAAGAGGAACTACTGTGCAGAAAAAAAAAGTCGCCATGTTTCTTGTCTCCTCTGTCCCACAATAAAACGTGAAGAGTGAAGACAAGCTCTTGCACTATAAAAATCACACCAAGTTTACTTGATCTAATAAAGGCAGTTTTATCCGACGAAATGAACCTCCTGTAGTAGGCAAGTCTAAATATACTAAGATTGTCCGAAACATAGTTGCTCAGCCGCGCGGCTAATTCTTACTGACGTAGTATCTACCCATCTGTAGAAACATTTTGCTACTAAAAAGATGATCCCAAAAGTGATTGCATTTCCCAGGCCGACCGCTACTATCCACTGCATCATGCTATCGCCATCACTACCAAGATACTTCCATATAGCTGGAGTAATAGCATATCCCGCAATATGTAATAAGGGACCATGCACGATATATAGTGCATAACTAATACGTCCTAGATACTGCGCTATTCCTGTCAAGAATAGCTGTT
The DNA here is from genome assembly GCA_000814955.1 of Metarhizium guizhouense ARSEF 977. Classification (NCBI taxonomy): domain Eukaryota; kingdom Fungi; phylum Ascomycota; class Sordariomycetes; order Hypocreales; family Clavicipitaceae; genus Metarhizium; species Metarhizium guizhouense. The sequence goes on from AZNH01000092.1 coordinate 3,439, forward strand.
GTAATACTGGTGAACTCGAGACTGCCCATACTAGCATTATCGCCCCAGCTCCATGAATAATTCGCCTTTTATCGCCATAGCTTTCTGGTATGATGGACGTAATTGTAATGTATCCTGGAGTCCCATCGATATGTGTAGACGGGGCCGATAGCAGATATAGCCCTGTGAATAGGACGATGGCAGTTACTGCGGCTTTTTGAGGTCTGCGAATAGTTGATAATAAGTTGTCGTCCTTTTCAGTTTGTGTAGGGAGAGACTCGTTGTGTATATCTCTATACATCTTGATATCCGCCAGCATAGTTCCTGAAAGAAACATGACAACCTCCCAACGACCCCAGGAAGCGCTGAATTGTATAAACGCCAACAATAAAAGCCAGCGAGCGAGAGGACGACACCGAGCCACAATAACAAGAACCAGCATTAAGATGAGTGATGTTCTGACCTCGTATGGCACTGTCCATAGATGTGGGTCGTAGATGTTATAATATGGCTGGGTACCCGATGAGGTCATGTATGTCCATAGATTAAAAAGGCCTGCTGTATGATGCCACCAATCCGCCAATTGCGCAGACATGGTCGGCTGTCTGGGTGGGTGCAAGTCTGGCCATCCTGCAAACATTCCGGCATCAATCGCCGCCCGTGAAGCTTCCCACCACCCTAGGCGTAACGTGATGGCGGAGAGGAACGTTGCGAAGACGGGTGGGACGTAGAGCCGGATACTTCGGCGTAATAGGCTAGAGCTGATTGATGTAAAAAGCTTATCCCATTGCTTCTCATAATGTGCGATGTGCAGCGGTCGAAGGGCGTTTACGTAGCCGCCAATAACGAAAAATATACAGACCATAGCATGGGCAGCATATATTAACCGTATGAATGGAAGCTGTGTAAAGGAATAGTTTTCACCATTATAGCCATAACCTTTCTCTACAGCGCTAGAGTAAGCCCAGGCTGTGTGGTAAAAGGCGACGATTAAGGCAGCTATCCCTCGCATACCATCAAGAAAAGATGTTTGTTGGGATATAGGTGAGCTTGAAGACCAGGTTTCATTTTTCGCGGTGAAAGAAAAAATTGTAGTAAAGGGCTCCAAGAGCTCCAGAGACGCATACCTAAATTTCGGGTGCATGGCAAGCAGGTTCAGGACACAATATACAAGGCCGTGAGTGATGATGAAAGTGCCGTAGCAAAGAAGGTCGAACTTGTATCAAGTCCACTCTGTACATCATAGATCTGGTAGTTACAAGCGTTGGATATCGCTTGGTTTCCAGTTGACACCTTTTACCTAGACATGGCCGCGACTCAGAAAGGGAGTGCTGCATGAATAAATCCAGGTGCCCCTTCCTGGTCTGTAACAAGTTGTGCGTTTCGAGATACCTTGCGGTAGATGCAGCAAATGTGAGAAATAATGCAACATAGTTTCACGCTAGGGTTCAGCTAAAACAAATCCACATAAAAATAGCGATTTGCATACCGGCCCGGAAGTGATGAGGGAGTTGACTTTTTTTTCGATTTTGCTCATCTTATCGTCGTTCTTAATAATGACATCGAGCTAGTTAACTAGTTCGTCAATCAAGGGCTAATCGAGTCCCCAGCTTTCGTGGCTCAGTTCTCCACGCACAACGTCCTATCTACTTGGGAAAGATCCCTGTCCCGGGCCACGTGTGCATAGACTAGGCCAGTTTTCGAGTTCTATGTGAGAGGAACCAGACCTTTTAATAGCACGTCGTAGAACAAAGAGAGAGTAGTGTCTTATTTTTGCGGCAACTACACCGGCACTGCACAAGCCTGTCTTGATTTGCCGGAAGACTCTGGGATTACAGGCTAATACACACAATACATGCACAACTAATATTTTGCATCTACGTCCCCTTTTCACATGGCAACTAGGACAACAACTTGACACGTTGTGTTACCAAGAAACGTGGTTTGGATTTACGCTAGTGTTGCCGTCCAAGTGCAGTGATACATGTGCCACGGCAATTTATCGGTAACGCGTCAGTGTTTGTAACGGTGCAAGGGCACGAGTAAGGCCGAGTGCGGCTTAAATAAGGCGATGACTCACAAGCAGGGAAAGAGACGTCCTAAAACAAGAACCCTGACAAAGCTATTTACATAATTCAACTGCCTTGATTAATAAAACACGTAAGCGTTTTTACTACTAAGTGGAAAGCAGTAATAGTAGTTAATAAAGAAGAGTAATATTGTAAAGCGTCTTAATCAACAATAAGTATTATAACGTGACATGTAGCCATAATAGGCCACTTCATTCACCAGCCGTAATGCCCTATACGATCAGAGTTTACGTGTGTGTCATGTGAATATCGTTTCGGGTGTTTAATTCTTACTGGTCGACTTGTCTACTACAGCCATTACTCCTCAGATTTGGGCTGTATGATTTCAGTGAATACGCGGCGCTCTCAATACATATAATCGGCTGTCAGAATTAAACGTTAAGATCTTAAAAACGTCATCGGCCAATGAAAATACGCGCTCAGACTGCTACCCAGGGTATAAAATAAAGTGATTATTCACAGGGATTCAGAAGCTCCTCGATGTCTCCTAATATTCCCCCACATAGAGATATCCGACACTAGTGACATTGACTCGTGGCGCCCTTGCGTATACCGTCATCTTTACAATGGACTGCACGACGGGATTGCAGCTTGTGTGTTTAGATTTATTAACACACTAATAAGCCTATTAGATATAAATATCTATATTATATTTATTACATTGATAGTCCGTTCACCTAGCCCGCCTCTTAATTAAGATATACTAGCTCTATTCCTTATAGTAAGTATATAGGGCAGAGTGGCCCCTGTAAGGCTTCGCATGTCTCGTGAGATTAAGTCACGCAACCAGAATAATTCAAGAGCTGGACTGTTATGCACATGTGGGGTCGATTTATTGGCTTACAGAAGATTGGATTATTGGCTTGTAAATGATTCGATATAAAAGGGATCAGACTGAAATGCCGGGCAAGGATACCCGGATGGACCAGGGTCTACATTTGAGCGCCACAACATTCGAAGAACATCAATTTGAACCCTTACACAAGCAGAAATTAAAGGGCAATCGCAGCTAACGACTCAGGGCAGGTACGGAGGATCAGAAAACGCTGTAACACAGCGCAACAAGATCGTCGTACAAGCTCCTAGAAGCAGCCCGTTGCAAGCGTCGAGTCGATGGCGGAGGACGGAATTGTCATGGCGACAAGCCCCTAGATGGACTCGGATCAAGAGCCGACCCGATAAAATCTGCGCATTTTGACAGTTCTGGGCGACTTGGGCTGCTACCGTGTAGGGCCGCTCGAGCCTGTTGAAGAAATGTGTCAACGTGCATAAAGCCGACATGGCAAGTACCGGACCGCATGATGATGAGAGGCATTTTCCCAAGATGATTGACACATTTTGAAACACCAAGGGGCGCAGGTTGTGGGGTACCTAATTAAATCAAGCCCGTCGTCATGCATCCAGGTCAAGACGTAACACGTGTTAGCTCCTGACGTTTGCATGGACCAACAGATGTGACGCAGTGCGTTTTAAAGCCTTTGCTTTGCTCTTTTGATAAACCGTGTGCTTCGCCGCTCCTCATGTTTTGCTTTTCGAGACCAAAGCCCAGGCTACCATCACAAAATAGATGGGCGCCCGCTACTTGTTGACGACATGTATGCGGTCGCGCGAGTCGCAACGCGCACGTTCAAGCCCAGTATTTTGGTCGCATTTCTTCTAGCGGCTGCTTTCATCTACACGGCGACTTTTCATTCGTCGACGTCTTGGTCTTGGCCGGGGGACTGTGCCTTCACGCCACGACGACATAAGCAGCCACTTCTAGGCTGGATGCCACCGGATATCAAGCCGCTTGACCGCAAACAGTGCAAGCCAAACGAGACTCATTTTGCAGAGCTCAAAGAAAGGTACGGCCTTCAAGATGACTTCAAGTACTCCAAGCGTCTGGTACAATTCTCGCGAAACCCTCAGCTGCGGCGCGAGACCCTCACCAGGCTCCCACAGCCCTTGTTTCCGTCAGGACGCAACTTGCCGTTGAAGCAGTCCCGGCTCGACCCCGAAATCGACTTGTGCTCCGATCCCATCGAAGTGAGCGTTTCCGCATCCAACTTTCCCCAAAATGTCGATGCCTCGGCCTTCATCTTTGGGGTTTCAACCACCTATCAACGCTTTGAAGAGAATCGTACACCGTACATCAACGACTGGGCCTACTGGTTGACTGATGGCGCCGGCCGATCCAACGGCGGCACACTGCTTCTGACGCTATCAGACGCCACCGAGGAGCAGCTTCGAGTGGCCCGAAGATTACTTCGCCAGGCGGGCATAGACGCCGATGTGCAGCCTTCGACGGCACCAGACATGGCAGTTCGCTATCTATACTTGGTTCCCGCCATGCTCTCCCACCGGAAAAGACTGGAAAAAAGGTGGTTCGTTCTTTGCGACGACGACACCTTTTTCCCCTCTATGCATTCTCTCGCGCAAAAGCTAGCCGAGTTTGACCACACCGCCGAAATGTACATCGGCGCCCTCTCAGAGGAGGTATATGCCGTCCTACGCCACGGACCACAAGCATTCGGCGGCGCGGGCGTCTTCCTATCCCTCACCACCGCCCAGCGAGTCGCGGGATTATTTGACGAATGCTCATCAGCCGAGAAGCTGCACGAAGCAGAGGAGCAGGGCGACCGGTTACTGCGTCAGTGTATAAGCCGAAACCCCGACGTGGTGCTCACCGCATTGGACGATCTCTGGCAACTCGACTTGTCCGGCGATCCTGCGGGTTTCTACGAATGGGGAAGACAACCACTCTCCCTCCATCACTACCGGAGCTGGCACCACGCCGTCCCCGGGCACATGGCCACGATTGCCTACGCGTGCGGCGAGGACTGCATCTTGCAGCGGTTTCAAACAACAGACGACTACATTATTTCCGGGTATTCGATTGCCTCGTATCCCCGTGGCATTAAATTTGCCGCGCACCAGATTGAGTCTACGTTTCGCACCGTGTACACAAACGAAGGGGGCAGCTTTGATTACAAGTTTGGTCCGCAGCGGCCATCACTACTGGGAACGGGGCGCAAGGACGCTTGGGAGTTGAGAGAGTCGGCGCGTCAGGAAGACGGGTCCATCTTGCAGACTTATGTACGAAAAGGCGATGACCCCCGGTGGGTCGACAAGAACAATGTTCCTCTGGATAAAGATGACGGAGTCATCGAGTTGCTTTGGACGTCGGCTATATTTTCGCACTAGCTCGAGGTATGCGTGATGGTGTATTATTTGGAAAGGTTGTTGAGCGAAGTGAGAAACTCCTCTTTTACTAGCTTGAAATTTGAGATGCAGGTATAGATTACAATGCTCATTTCAGCAGTAGCGGCAAAATCATGTACGACGAGCCGCCCGGCGGGAAAAGTGAGCTGGCAAAGGAGCCACCTTGCCACGTCTGAGAAGCGATGAGTGGCAAAGTCTCCTACGGTGATATTATGGCTGACCGCCGCAACGGTACAATATGGTATGAAGCTGCTATCCGGCTGCAACAACTCGGGATGCAAATACTGCAGACACCACTTGGTCTCGCAAGTGCAAAACCCCGTGGTAGCCACCAACGTCGCCGTACAAGTGTTTTGATTTGCACAAGCAGAGAAAACAAGCAAACGCTACTGTGACAATGGCAGCGTTACTGGGTTTGGAACGGTTTGGTTCAAGATTCAATTCAATAAGCAACTTTCAAGTATCAAAGTTCCTTGGTTTCCCAAGAGGTCTTGGAGGATCAGAGGTCTCTGTAAATACAAAAAAGTCCGTGAGCCCCAGAGCCCTGAGGCAACCGTTCGCCAAGGTCCGACTCCGGGTCCTCGTGATACCTTCCTTTGTTCTTGTGTAATCTCTGTGGCTGGTGCCTCTGTTTTGGTCTTGGACGTGAGACAGAGGTCGTCTTATAAGTGTTTTGATTTGCGCAAGTAGAGCTTACAAACAAAGAATACCTTGACATTTGATCCACACGGCTTTGCGACTCCCGCTGTGTTCACTCTTGCTGTCGGAGAAAACATGATTTGTCTGTTCGTGAATCACCCCTTGGCTATACTCCCGTCTCGGCAGTACCTGAAACACCAATATCTTGCAGATTAACGCTTTGTTTCGCTTGAAGGAGACTAGGGACACCATGTTATGAATGGCCAGGCTATATCTTTCAGATAATGCTCTCCGTTGGTCAACTCAGTCGAAAAGAAATCGAAATTTATATTGAACTTGAATACACGACATGTTACCGTCCAGCAGGCCGCGGCGCAGGTCGCAGAATAGGGCCGCTGCATGGGCTACCCTATAGGGGATAAGGGGAAACTGATCGGGGCGCACGCAAGAGGTGATTGCAGGAATCGCCTGGCAATTGGAGCGATTCCGTGTAAGTCGACATCATTGATGCCTCAACCCCAACTCGGCAAACGAAAAATAATTATAGGGTACGATGTGCTTTAAGATATGTCGTGATACGTATAAAAGACGAGATTGTATCTATTTTACTACAAGTATACTACTAGAAAAATACTTACTTCTTATCACAGAATGGTAAAGAGTAGTACCAGACACAGTAAGGCCAAGGACACTAACAGAGGTTACACGAGAAGTTGACATCAATTGAAGAGTCACGAGACCACGATACAGGTTTTAGGCAACCGTGGCCTGACGACTTCCCCACCGCTGCTCGTATAGACAAGGCCCAGCTGCTTCTTCTTCACCCAAAGGCCTTGAAAAATAGCATCCTTGCTCTCAAAGAGGCTTATCAGATCAAATTGAACCCTTTCTCCCAAACCCATGTCTCCAACAATAGCAATTCCAAAGGGCTCCCTGATTCTTGTCACGGGAGCCAATGGCTACATCGCTTCCAATATTGTTGATCTCTTATTAGAGCTAGGCTACCGAGTCCGCGGGACCGTTCGCGAGCACAAGCCGTGGCTGACTGAACTCTTTGAGAAAAGACATGGCAAGGGCTGCTTCGAGACGGTTGTCACAGCGAACATGGAGGAGCCAGGAGCATTCGACGAGGCCCTGCAAGACGTTGCCGGGGTCATCCACGTCGTAGGTTCCCGCTATAAAGGCTGCTTGGGAGGCATGAAAACTTACAATGCGACTGGCAGAGGCGTCTATTGTCTCTATGAATCCTGACCCTAGCGCTGTTATTCCAAGCGTAGTGATGGGGACGGATAACATACTCACAAGTGCATCGAAGCACCCAGCGATAAAAAGATTCGTCTTCAACCGCGGCTCTCATCCCGAAACCCAACGAGAAATGTACCGTTACAGAGGGTATGTATTTCGCTGTTGCCATCGCGTCACAAGAGCCCGTTGATCCCAACCTACCGGACATTAGATACGTGGAACGATGACGCGGTCAAGGCTGCGTGGAGCGAGAGCACGCCGGCCGCGCAAAAGCCCTACGTGGTCTACGCAGCGTCAAAGACGGAGGGTGAGCGAGCTGCGTGGAACTGGATGAGAGCAAATAAGCCGCATTTCGTCATGAACACGGTTTTACCCAGCGTCAACGTAAGACTGTTTCCTCTTGCAATTAACTACGACGACCGCTAAGCCTTTACCGCCGAACAGTATGGGCGCGTTCTTTCACCCCAAATGACAGCATCGACAATGGGCCTCACACGGAGGCTCCTGCAAGGGGACAAGACGGTTTTGCATCTCTTACCACCACGTAAGAACAATCGTCTCCTCCCACAGGTAAAGCGCTAACGTCGGAATAAACAGAATGGTACGTGGACGTGCAGGATACGGCCCGTCTTCACGTCATTGGGCTTCTCGATCCAGCGGTGAGAGACGAGCGCTTATTTGCGTTTGCGGGCCCTCATAACTGGACAGACGTTATTCAAGTATTCCGTAGACTTTGTCCACAGAGCAAACTCCCCCCGGCCCCGGAAAATGAGGGCCGCGACTTGAGTGACGTGAAGCCCGCCAAGAGGGCTGAGCAACTACTCGGGGATTTTTTTGGGTTGCCAGGCTGGACAAGTCTGGAAGATAGTCTCGCCGACGGTATTGACGGCTTTGGTGAGTCGGTCGGACTGGACTTGTAATAGCCTAAAGGTGTGGCAGACTAGGGACATGTCAGAAATACAATGGCACTACCGTATCACGAACATGCTAGTATATTTCTAAAAGAAATAAAAAAGAAATAGAATAAGTGGCCAGTTTGGTTCTTGCCTCATGACCACATGGCCTTGTAAGTGGAGTCTGGTACATCTATTCATGTTGGGAGCTGTATGCATGAGCGCTGTAGCCCACATTACTAACCCGATGGGGTCGGGGGCTCCACAACCCACACCCCTTGGTGTGTTCCACACATAAAAAAATGGGAATGTGTCTGGTCATTTTCCACCACGCGCCCAGTAACCTTCGATTTTAACCTTTAATTTGGGCCTTCAATCTTGACCTTCAATTTTGACCTTAAATTTTGACCTTTAATTTTGACCTTCAATTTGGGCTTTCAATTTGGACCTTCAATTAAACCTTCAATTTGGGCTTTCAATTTTGACCTTGAATTCCAACCTTCAATTTTGACCTTCAATTTATAAGTAAATATCACGATATCCACTCAATTACACGGAACTTACATGTAAGGGTGTGGCAGCCTGGATGTGTGTGTATCAAAGGCGGGCGCGATGTGGGCTACAGCGCTCATGCATACAGCTCCCAATAGATTAACCTCTCATGACCATATGGCCTTGTAAGTGCCCGTGCAATGCATCAACCCCAACGCCACCATCGGGATATCTTTTCTTTTTTGCCAGCACGGCCCCTTTTGCATTACCCCAGGTAAACCCCAGGGCATTGACAATAACCCCACTTCCCCGTGCCAGGTCCACCAGCTGCCATGTGCCCATGCGCATTGTCAATATCTCTGGAACGCAGTGCCTATTTCGGAATGGCTTCTGCTTGGTCGTCGTCGACTCAACTACGTTGAGCCATCACCGTTCTGCCTGCTACCTCAACTTGAAGGGGAAGCCTCCAGATGGTCTAGTCAAGACGAATTAACCGCAGCTTCCGAGCGACACAAGTCCACATGTCGTTTGTTGGTCGCCAACTCCAAGTTCAAAGGTGCAATACTGTGACAAGGGCTAAAGGCTTGGAGCAACATGACTTAATTCATCTAATAACAGTCTTTGGTATCAAAGGTCCTTGGTTTTTCTCGAGGCCTAGTTGACCAAAGGGGTCTTTAAATACAACAAGTCAGTGAGGGACTTTGCCCTAGTCTCGTGACCGTAGCCCTAGTGTAATCGGCCATTTCCGTGTGACAAATACTCCAAGCATTTAAAGGAAGGGTGGTGTTTTTTTTTCATTCGAATTTTCCACCTTGAACCCATCGGTTGTGGCTTCTTTCTCTAACGCCGTTTATGTTTTTCAAGTCATCACCTTGCAAATAATAATGGGCATGTCTCTTCGAGTTTTTCTTACAGCCGTCTTGGCTACCCTGGCAAACGCAATACCAACACCGCTCAGCCAACGGTCTGGTCCCATGCTGCCAAGTAAAGACTCCTTCTATGCTGTTCCTGACAATATTAGCCAAGTAGAACCTGGTACAATACTGAGACAGCGGGAGCCTCTCTCCCCAATAGCCGCTTTCGGCATTGCGCCGCTCAACCTGAATTCCAGTTACCAGATTCTGTACAGAACTACAGACAGCTTCGGCAACGCAACAGCAACCGTTCTCACTGTGCTGATACCGCATAAAGCAGACCGTTCAAAGCTCCTGTCCTACCAGGTCGCAGAAGACGCAGCATCTATTGACTGTGCCCCGTCTTATGCCCTTCAGCTCGCGTCAGCAGCCGGGCCACTTCTTGGAACACTCGTCACGCAAGCGGAGCTGCTTCTCGTGGAAGGAGCTCTCGGACAAGGCTGGGTGGTTGTTATCCCCGACTTCCAAGGCCCAAATGGCGCATACTTGGCCAATAGGCGTGCTGGCTATGCTACGCTTGATGGAATCCGAGCCGCTCTCAACTCGTCTCCGTTTACCGGCATCCATGGCAACTCTACCATTGCCATGTGGGGATATTCCGGTGGCAGTCTGGCGACGAACCATGCCGCCGAGCTTCAACCAGAATATGCCCCTGAGCTTCAGATTGCAGGCGCTGCCGTAGGCGGTACAGTCCCCAACATTACCAACGCACTCACTACTATCAACAAGGGACCATTCGCAGGGTTGATTCCCACTGGCATTCTAGGTTTGTCCGCAGAGTATCCTGATCTGGAGCAGCTGGTCCAGGATCATCTGAAGCCGGAAGCATCCGAGGCATTTTACAAGGCTGGGACCCGGTGCCTTTTGGCCAACACTGCCGCGTACCTCCTTCAAGACATTGTCGGCATGTTTGATGACCGAAATCTCATGTATCAAAACAAGATTGCCGTTCAAGTTCTCAATAAGAATGCTCTGGGTAAAAAGACACCAAAGATTCCGTTATACTGGTACAAATCTGTTTTCGATCAAGTCAGCCCGGTCGCTGATTCCGATGCCGTTGTGAAGAAGTACTGCGATGGAGGAGCTAGTGTCGAATATGTACGGGATATTGCGTCCGAGCATGGAAGTTATGCCGTGATAGGCGCACCGAAAGCTATCTATTGGTTGAAGAATATTATGAAGGGCGGCAAGCCCAAGTCAGGCTGTTCAAAGAAAACGGTTCTGTCCTCCTTGCTTGACGTTGCTACGTGGGGTATTGCTCTCAAACTTGGCATTGACGCATTGTTGAATTTTCTCCACAAGCCGGTTGGCCCGCCTGTATTTGGCTAGAGATGCAGAATAGCGAATAAGAAGTATTGAAAGTAACTAGTATTGTTCTGCAAACATGTACTTGCATATTTCAAAAACACAAGTCCGAGGAGAAACTCGTGTCCAAGATTGGGCGTCAATAGGGACAGACATTTCCAAATCTATCGTATGGAATGGGAAAAGGCCTGGGTGCTACTCTTCAACGCATGCCTCCATCGGGGTCAGGGCGCCGAGCACTTTAACGAGGCCATCGCCGTAATCCTCTGAAAACAGAGCAAAGACAACGATACACAGCCGAAGGCGTACAAAGACATTGTTGTGCTCAACACGCCGAGGAAGATTCTAGAAACTATAATGGGGAGACGGCTTGCGTATGTGGCTACTGTCTACCAACCACTCCCCAGTCGACATACTGGGGATCCAAAACTCTCATTGACGAACCGTATCATGCACTTTTCTTAACACATTTTCCAGAAGCACGATCCGAGGGTAAGGTATCTTCCTTGTTAATGGATGTATTTGTGGCCTGCGACAATGTGTCTCGTCAATAATTCCTGTTCAAGCTTCGTAAGCATCAGTTGAGAAATGAGATGATACGATGGGCAACGTTTTTTCTCAGGAGCCACGGCTATAAAGTCGCAATAACAAATTGCACCCTCGAGACCAATCAAAGTGCAAATTTCACAAGACTCAATCATCCTTCTCCATGATCCTGTACGTGTTCTATTACGCAGACCTGATCAAGGCCTGTAAGACGATTGAGACAGAAGTAGTAGGGTATGTTGTCAATGGCCAAATGTACATGTCAGATTAGTGGGTATAGAAGAAAAGGGCTGGCTAAGCACATTAATTCATATTCTGTAATTACTACGAACTTGAGAAAGGGTCATCGTTAACACCCGGCGTATAAACCGGAACAGACGCCTGGGAAGTTCCGCTAGTGCCGGCGCCTTATCAAGATGTCTGGACCTACAACTCACGGTGGCGGTAGCTGCCAGGCGTTTCTTCAATTTAACAAGAGTCGGAATGAAGGTAATGCATCAATATATTGGACAATGCCCTATCAACCTAACTTGGGAGTTTAACATTTTGGTGACGGCCCCAGAGCCAATGTTCTTTTCGCAGAGTCTTGGCTGATCGCCAGGGTTTCCAGGAGAACACTGTCTGGAGCAGCCCAAAGTAACAGCACACACCAGACTAATGCCCTATTAGTTCCAAGACGCTTTCGCAGTTCCGACCAACTTTACTCTGGATTGTTGCTGCCGTCAGCACAATGGCTTTAGCAGCCACGACCAGTATTCCAAGAGTGGTCGCCACATCCTCCGAAATTTCCAGTCTTCTCGCATGTCACTTGCCCTGCATTGGAAGCGCAAGAAAACCCCTTTTGACGAAGGGCGCCCCCAAAATCCGCAGCATTCTGCTGAGCTGATCGCACCTGATCAGCGTGGCAGTCGTAGGTGCATTGGTTGCCACCACTCTGCGCTTGGTTGACGAAACAACGTTGCTCGCACGCATTGGCCGCCGCCAAGAGGGTCAATACGACGACAAAGACAGCTTTAGCCATTGTGACTAAGAGAAAAATCAATGAGTTATACGATACACTAGATCTCAAACAAGGGCAACCCACGAGTAGTATTGGACGGTGATGGCTGTAAGTGGTAAGGGAAATTTAATGTCTTGACTCAACGATGAACTGTTATCATAATGAAACCAATGTTTGAAGGGAAGACCTGGTGTTTTTATAATAGTGATGCTTTTCCCATTGCGCTGTACCTACGTTCCTCTTACGTTTCATATGCAGATACTTGCCGAATATGTCTTCGCTTACAATGATTACGTCTCACTACCCCACTACCTCTTTTACGAATAGTATTTTGCTGAGCTGCGCCGGGCAATCGTTGCTCCAATCAACGGGGACAAGGTGCTGCAATTGTCTTGGTTCAGCTATACTTGTGTGCGTACTCCGTATATGAAAATAAGGCCAGGGATATAGCCAAATCCGATCTCTACGATACTACGCAGACTGTATATTACACCTGATACAATATACCATATTAAAATGTAAAGAAGAAGGAAGAGATGGAAGAATAGATTAGGCATAGGAGTTCATTTCCATATACTAATTGAGAATGACGGGCACTGTTGCGGATAAAGTCGGTGCGTGCTTACTCCATATATTGTCTTAATTACATGCAGTTCGTTGTCCACAGTTTCACCCTGCAGTGACACGTCATTGTGATGAGGGACAAGGCTTGTAGAGGTTTCTGTCGTAATGTACTGGGCTGGTACTCCGTACGGAGTAAATCCATGCATATTGAACCCTACAATCGGCGACCAAGGGGACTACTATTCCATTTACTGTTCATGGTCCCCAAACGACCCGGGAGACACATTATTCTCCCCCCTTTTCTCAAACTGGCAAGGGCGTTGACAACTGGCTCTCGTCGGCTCTTCCCCCGCCTGAAGATATCACGGTGGAGATGTGATATTGCTGATAGTACTCTGTACGTAACAGTGAAACTTGTCTATAAAAAGATGGTCCCAGAACCAGATAGAGGCATGATTATTCGATGTTCCGTGTATACACTACACGATGAGCAACATTGAGAGCATCAAATTTGCATGGGGGAAAAATACAGACGGTAGGCGTCATGATTCAACAACCCAAGGCAGTCGAAGAACCGTGGACTAATGCCCCCGGTTCTCTTGTCACCGTTTTGAATCGCAAGATGACGGTCGGCCTTACTCCTGTGGCAGTCTTGACTAGCCCGCAGCCCGCACCTACCGCCCCCATTGACACCTGATTATGAATGTCTCACAATCCTTGAGAGATTTCGGCTCATCTTGTCTTTGGCCCAACCAATGTGACTTTGTAACAGGCGTCTGGCTGAATACTCTCCGTGCTCCTTGTGCTCCTTGCGCATTTGACTGGTTGCACGAGAGAGTCAGTACGGAGTACCCGTGAGCAAATATGACAAGGCATACGGAGTATATAATCACACTGTAGCGATCCAATGTAAAAGTCTCAGACACCATTTACACAAGCAATATGATTATGGGCTGGTCGTAATTATGAGCGAGTCACCCCAACGGTACAAGGACGTGGGTGAATCCGTGTTCGCCTGGACGTAGGGTGATGTTGGCCAAGTCTGTGACAAGCAAAAGCAGCCTCGTGCCTTTACTCCCGTGATGCGCGACGGAGACAACTGCAACTAAATTGGTGGAGGCGTTATTTACTCGGACATACAGACATAAGCGGGATGCTAAAGGAGGGGCTTTAGATGGACCGGATAGAATCTACAGTATTGATTAGATAACTTGGATTATCGCTCTGTTACTCGTAGGCTAACCGGACCTCCTGCAGCAATCAACGCCGCTGTGAGCACGCTGCGTATTTCGTGCTATTCGTGACGACTCTTGCATGGAGGTTCAACCACAGAGTTCTGTCCGCAATTAACACATATAGGTAGGAAGGCTGCTATGCCTCCTCCTCTGCCCCGGTGGGCGGTTGACCTGCGTCAAATTGAGTTTGTATTTCGGGCCAAGAATACGCTGCATTTACCGACCTTGAGTGACGAATGATATGCCCAAGGTATCCCTAAAAGTAATAAAAGGGAGCATGATTAGATAAATAGCCTACCTCGGCCGTGTTGAACGTGACAGCGGAACACTGCTGAAACGAGTGCGTTGATTCTGTAGTGTAGAGATGCCGCCAAGCTACATATGTAGGCTATTCGGAGCAAATAGGGATGCGTCAAACCTTCCCGCGCGGCTCGGGCTGCCCGGCACTAGAATGTTTAGTAATTGATACTGTCGGCGTTGTGACTCGTGGCCAATCATTGACAACATATAAAGAGGGGGAAAACCACTCGTAAAGTCAAGTTGAAAAAACAGTGCCATCACTATATCTTACGTTTCGACGACGCAAACAACGACAGCGGCGCAGTACAACAGTGAACCTTTTCCATCATGTTCCAGTTATTCAACTCGCTTCCGCGCGGTATCATGGCTTGCAATAACATTGTTTTCGCTTCTCTCGCCTATGTTGCCGATTGGAACGAGACGCACATTTACAACCCGCGCTGGCCGCCGCATGCCAAATTTCACAACGGCCAGAGCATGTCATTTGGTGTCTTATCTGCCTTGACCACCATCTACCTTCTAGGTAGACGCAGCCCCAATGCTACGGCCGCGAAAGATTCTGTATTTATTGCGGCAATTGTTGGTTCTCTTACCACTGCGGCCGGTCTATCCGCCACTTTGTACCCGGGCACTGCTTGGGCTGACCCGGAACGGGATACTGGAGCAAGGATAGGCCCACAGGGTTATATTTTTATGGCCCAAATATTGATCAACTGGATAGCCTACTTCTCGGAGAAGGCAAAGATTGAAAAGGGTTGCAAATTGCAGTAATCCCCTGGCCTTGTTGGATATTGGATACATGATGGGGGCAGGGTTAGCCTATGTCGTGGGAAACTTGGTGAAATTCCTGGGACAGGTGCTGACAGGAGGACAGCAGCTTTAAGGTCGTGGAAACAACAAGTCTGACATTGTCGGATAAAGGTGTTGACTTGGGTAGTCTTGTGGTTGGAAAAACCTCTGTCCAAATGCCTTGTATCCAATGAAACATAATCAAATACTGCTTATTGATTATTAGAATGTTTATTCATTGTTGGTTTCTGGTATTCAACATCTCCAATCATCAAGCGTGAAACGTTTTCCAGCCCTCTAGACCTGATTCGGATTGCAGGAACATAGATGCAATGTTGCACTCGGATAGTGCTTGTACTTATACCGCGACTGGAGCTACACGAAGCGAAACTTTGGCTATTCTCCATGCAGCTTGTGACAGTTTCTTTATCGTTTCGTTAGTAGTCTCGATGGCTGTTGGGGGTGACAGATGCAGAGACGCCGAATCGAGGATTGTGCCTTGTACTGGCGCAACGAGGAATGTATGGGCGCGGACATAAACGGCGCCAGCACTTTCTCCGGCCAACGTGATTCCTGCCCTGCGCTTCCTGTCACCATGCCTCGAGGTGCTTTTCCAAGCAAGCAGGCACACAAGGCGTCACTGGCTGGATCTCCACCAAACTTGTCAATGTTTCGAACCACTCATTCCATTGCAAGACTTTGGTCCCGCAAGGCGAGGTCTTTCATACAATTCTGATCTTCAAACGCGAACAAGTTGAGTAGATAGTTGACAGTGACAACCATGATTGGGTTCCCCGAGGACACGGATTATGCAACGATACCTGTCGGGTCTGCCTCGGGGTTAGTCTCATCGTAGTTGTCACAACTCTGACGGTACAAGGTACAAGCAAGGTCAAGCGCCACTTGGAATAAGGCGATTGTTCCCAAAAAAGGTAAGAGAGCCCGAAGGGACTCAGACTATCTAGGCCCTACAGTGGGAGCGTTTCCCCACAAAACGACGAGTGATTCGTGACGTACCGCAGACTCGCGACGATGCCGGGGTGAACATCATGACTTGGGAGCCTCCTGATGGATATTAGGTACACAGGAGGCATATGGAACAGCGGCGGTTGTGGAAGACGGCACCGGGGGGCATACCGTGAACACACATCAGAACCGGAAGGCGTTTTCCACATGTGGAAGCATGATTCGGGCAGTGCGCATTAAGGTTGAGACAAGAAAACTCGTCGTACGACGGATCAGCATCGCCGGACCCTTCTGGAAGCCGCAGAAGATAGCCTGTGTCGAGAATGACTTGTGAACACAACGGACTGGCTCTCTGTGAGAAGCTGTAGGCCAAGACGCAGCAAAGAGAACCAGGCAAAATTTATCCAAAACTTGTAAATGGCATCAAACGCTTGTCCGCCAAAGTTTGTGACAGGATGCCGTGTTGCAAAACAACGGCGAATGGAGGCATGTTGAATACCTCTGAATTGTCCAACTGATTCACCATGACGACTGTCTTTAATCCCATGGAATCTCGCATTCAATTTCGAGTAAAGTAGCACGAACAAGACAACAATACATGGCAGTATTGCTCAAAGATGGAATTTTCTCCATACCGATGCTACCGTATTTCTGACAGACTACTTGCATGGTACTAATACCTAGCTTTCTCCAACAGTAGCCAGGAATCTTATCCTGTAAAGGTCCATCTCGCCAGCAACATTATTGATGCCTTCGTCCACTAGCGGCTCAAGCTGACAAGTACAACATTGAACCTACCTACAGTTTACCTTTACCCCAGTTCTCGCCCTGTTCAGAACTTGTTCAGCATGGTCCGGGGGAGCAGATTGTAAGCGCCTACTTACCATACCCAAAACTTGCTGGCCGCGATTCAACGCCCTTGCCGGTTCTTCCCCGAGCCATTGCGGCTCCAAATCATTGATGCCCTTCTCGATGTCATATCCCCTCCCGCCTCCGACGAAAACAGCCCTCCCATTGTGTTGCTCGCCCGTTGCCAGCTCGCAGATGATTCGTGCCACATCCTCGGGCTGATTCATGGGCAATCCCGCCGCCTCCCACGCCCTCTTCACATGGCCCAGCATTTGGGTGTCGGTCGCCCAGGGACAAACCACGTTGATGCGGACATTGAATCTGGCAGGCGTGTACAAGCGCAGGGCGCGCATAATTCCCACCACGCCATGCTTAGAAGCCGAATAGGCAAAGAGCCCCGGCGACTCCTTGAAGCCGGCAACCGACGATAGGAGAATGATGGACCGGGAGCCTCCATGTCCCTCTGTTGGTCCCTGCGGCCGCAGGTATGCCAGTGCGATCCGCGTAAAGTACAGCGAGCCCTTCAAGTTGATGTCGAGAATATCCGCCAGAGGCGTTGGAACCTAGGGGAAAAAAAAAAAAAAAAAAAAACGCTGCTCGCCACGATGCGTCCGCCATCAGGCAAAGCACATTGGGCGTGGTAAACCCGTTTTCAGGCCGGACAAGACTTACGGTTCTGACGCTCTCCAAGTCGAGGCTCTCTGGCTCAAACCAACCTGCCTGTTCGCCCACGGCGGCACAACAAATGGCGATATCCACGCGTCCGTGGGTTTTGATGGCTGCGTCAAAGAGCTCAAGTTGCGACTCGTACTTGCTAATGTCGATTTTCACAAACTGAATGCTGCCGGTGCCATCCACTGCATTTGCAATAAGGGCATTGTTGTATTGGCGAGCTGCGTCTTCGTTCCAGTCGCCGCATACAACGTGGCCGCCTGCTCGGTATAATGTAGAAACTGTTGCGGCCCCAATGCCTTGCGCACCGCCTGTGCATGCGTTTAGTTTCCCTCTGTCGTATCGCAATTCACCCATCGTGACTTACCTGCGAGTACGACCACCTTGTCTCGAACAGAAGACAGATTCAACGAATTTAATGTGATCTCACTCATGTTTCTATGTTTGCAAACAGGACAAATGAAAAGAAGTCCATTCGAGTTACGATGTTCGGTTCGAGGCCTCTCCGTATCGTTATATGAATACTGCATCAACCTTGTAGGCCAAGCATGCTGCGCGGCCTTGCCTACATCGGGGATTATCAATCAGATGAGCACCTGGCTCCACCCCTCCCACTTTCTTTGTGTTATCAATCCGGGGGGGGGGGGGAGTAGCCGAATTCCCGAGGGCGCCCTGAAGAATTGCGGCGCCGTCGGAGGCTCTGGGGTCCTTTCGGCCGAAGTCCGAGCCCTTGCCCCGTTGAAATATTGATGGTTCAGCATCCTCACACGCAACGACTGCATAAAAGGCAAAGACGAAATGGTAGGCCAATGCATGCATCGCCATGTGGAACTGATAGAGGAGAGCACCAAAGAGCCAGCTTTGCATGCAAATCTACTTGAATTGATATATACCAAGTGGCCGGTCCTTCATGTCTATTGCTGATATCCCCCCGGCTATTGCCACTGGCCAACTTGTTGTTCCTTTGAAGCCGCCGAGCTTACCGTACACCATATAAAAAATAACCTCGCTGCAAGCCCTCAAGAATGTCGGGGCTCCATTATATACACAGCATCTAATGCTGGCATCTATGCGTTTCTAGTAGGGCCACTATATACCGCAAGCAACTGTAGAGTCGTAGGCTTAAACCATAGGACCACAATGTGCAGTGCTACGAAAAGTCATGCTACAAGAGGAGCTTCAGAGACTGCAGCGAGTCTTCACACTGGACCTCGATCCTCTTGACCAAATCAAGAGCCTCATTCTTCTCAATCAACAAATGCGCCACGAGCCAAAAGTTGTATGCATTCCTGTGCATGCCAGAAGCCCTCCACACGTCCTGCCGAGTATTAGACCGGACCGCCAACCACGATGAGCGCCAGCGCTTGAGCGCGTGTCGCGCCGCCGCCGTGATTTGATCAACGCCCTCTGCCCACGCGGGCTGCTCAGACGCCGGGTTCTGCCGCCGCTGCCCCATGGCGGCGCCTAGAGGACGACGCAAGAGCATGTTTGTACGTATAAAGACGTAGAGCACTGTTGGCCCCTTGTCAGCGACACATGCCAGGTCAGCCGTGCAAGAACGAGCGAACTTACAGTGAATCGTCAGGAACAAATCCACAACGGTGCGGGAGCCATAGTTTACACAGGATTCCACGTCGCACTGTCGCTGGGCGGGCGGGGGATTCGACTGCTCCCGGAACAGCTCTTCAAAGGCTTCGGCGGTCGTTGAGCCGCGGCGGAAGCGGAAGTTTTCTTCGGCAAAGGGGTGTTTTGCATTGAAGACGGAGTTTTCGCACGGGAGGTCGTGTTCTAGCTCGGAGAAGGCAAGCTTGCACGGATAATTCGAGAAGAAGAGAAATGCGCAGTCTAGCAGCCGTATCATGATGATTGTGCTTTGAAACAAGTCAGGGCTAGCTTAAAAAAAGGGCGAGGGGGGTACAAAAAAGAGACTCACCGTACTTGCGTCTCTTTGCGAATCCACAACTCTTCAGAGATTCGATCTTGCGGTAGGTGTTGAACCTGCGTTAATCCGGATTTCCGGGCAGCCTGTGCACGTCAGCTTCCGACTTGACCCTCTGTTGGTGGGCTGTGCGGTAGAACCTTGACAAGCTCGCAGAAGCGAGTTTCCATGGCGCGGCTTTTGGCCTGCCTCGTGCCGGCCCAGTACTGCACCGTCGTGATCAGATAGCCTGCTTGGATCTGCTGGAATTGATGCCAATCCAACTCGTTGTGGGTCGACTCGTCCGAGGGGTGCTTGATTTCATGAGCCGCGGCAAACACCTCTGCCGAGAAGACGACCAGTTCGGCAATGTTGAGAAGCTTGCGCGCCGCGAGACGGTCGGCCTTGTCGTGAGAGTACATGGCGCCAAGGGCAATGACGGAAATGAGCAGCTCGGTTGGCACAAGCTCCGTATCAAAGGATGGGGGGTGTAAGACTGGACCGTTGGGGTGCCAGTTGAGGAAAAACAAACCGACAAAGGCATCTATCTTTGGCTGGCAGCACAGAAACCCGATGATGGCGGTCATCTCGTCCAGGGAACTGGGGTGGAGATGAAGTTGCTGGGCAGTGCGTAACAGGACGTCTCGCAACGCGGTTATTTGAGGCGTCTCGGCCTTGCTCTCTTGAGCCAGGGGAGGTTGTTGAAACATGTTCGGGACATTTGCACGAACGAGCCAGACCAAATCCCCTTCGTCGACGTCGTTCACCCATGGCTGCGTGGTTCCAAAAGGTCCAGTCCAAAAGTCTGATACTGAATTGAGCAGCAATTCAAAACCTTCGGACGGCCCAAGGCTGAGGTGAAGCTGGCTTCCAACATCGGCAAGATCCCCGTAATCCAACGATGGATTCGCGCGAGGCGCTTGCGGGGGGACACCAACATCTCCCGTGTCGTCATGAAAAAAGGGGAGGTTGAACTTTTCTGTGAAACTTTGGGTGCCGTTGTCAAGAAGGGCCTTGATGGATCTTGCATCGCTCGCAGAATCGGCCATCTGGCTATCGTCCGCAACGCCTTCTTCGTCTAGCTGGTATCAGCAACATTCGCGAGACAGACACGATCCAGGACTTGCGCACCCGTTGTACTTTCCGGTCGTTGCGGTCGAGCGATTCGGGAGGTGTCGCAGGCCAGATTCCTCCTCCGACAGCCATTACAGGGCGTGCCACCTTCACATCGCAGCTTCGACGCTGTGCACTGGGCTCCGTGTCAACGGGGAACGAATCATCACCACACCGGCTGCTCTGTACTGACCGCTGCGCAAGCGCGCCGACGCCTGCCTCTCTGGCCGCCTTTGGGAATCTCGCGGTCGCCCCTCGTTCCGCAGTTATCATAGTGATCCCGCAGACGATCACTCCTCACGAATCGTTGGCCACAGTAGAGGCATGAATACGGCCTCGCACCGGTATCTACGCGCGGGGGTCAGTGAGAGGTGCCGAACGAAAGCACCATGCGGTCATTGATGAGTAACGACGGACGCGGCACGTACGACTCAGGGCGTGCCTCCGCAGGTGGTCAGGACGGGAAAACTCCCGGGCACAAGTTGAACACTGGTACGACTTCTTGACGGCATTCACAAGCAAGACGTCATCACCACCAGCCTCACCGGGGGAGACTGGAGAGCTGCGGTTTCTGGAACCAGTCTGCATGGTTATTTGCAATGATCTTGCGCTGGAAGGAATACCGGCAGCTCGCCAAAAGGGAAGAGTCTGGCAGATTTGCGACATGGACGTCGTCGGTTCGGATACGGATTTGATTCCGAGGTCGCACGGAGGCAAGCCTGTGGTACAATGCGTCAACGCTCCACTTTTATGTCTCATTTCTCTCTTGCTAGTCTCAACTACGCTTAGCGGCTTGGTCTTGACCCCAGTTTCTCCAGGTACCCCGCATGCGCAAATGCCGTCCATGCGCCTTATTCCTCCTATTCAAGAAATTGCATGTATTTGCCTGCTTAAGCTTACCTAGGTACGTAGTCTACAGTCTAGAAGCCGTCAATGGGCTCAGATTAGCCCACGCAATGCACACCAAGCCAAAAATGCCACGCTGCGTCTTCTACAATACGCTCTTTTCCAACGGGGCCGCTTCCGGTGTCGGTGCCGGCGACGGCAAAGGCACCGGGGGGAAATCTATCTGACCATCATCGAGATAATCCACGTTGACGGCCCTGTCCTTTTCCTGCTGCGTCCACCCATCGCCAATCCAGCTGTTCACATTGCCCTTGCCGTACCGGTATTCGAAATCTTCCCAGCGCGGATGAGCAAAGACTTGCATGGCGTGTAGAGACGAACCTGCCTTCCATGTCAGTATTGTTGATCGGATTGGTTGGGCGTACAGCAGCTCACCGGGCCAAAGTGCGCTGACCCTCCCGTCATATGTGCCGCCCTTGTACCAGCTGCGGCAGTGGAGCGTGAAGACTGTCTTGTCAAAATACGCATCGCAGTACTTGGTGAAGCGTTGGACGGCCTGTTTTTGAGGAGCCATGGCGACAATGTTGTCTCGCTGCATCTTGGCCACGCACATGGTCATGTAGTCCATGGCCTTTTCGATAAGCAGGAGCAGGTTGCCGGACCCCAAGGACCCGTTTGGTCCCAGACTCACAAAGAAGTTGGGGAACCCGTCTGTCGACATGGAAAGGTACGTCTCCGGAACGGCCTCCCACCTCTCTGCCAGTGACAGGCCTTCACTCCCAATGATGGGGAAGCGAGGCATGAATGAGGTGTCAAAGCCGGTAGCGCACACAATGGCATCGACGGGGTGATGCTTTCCGTCTTGTGTCTGGATGCCCGTTTCATCGACCCGGACTATCCCTTGCGTGATGACATTGACCTTGTCGTCGGTCAGAGCTTCCAAGTAACCCGGGCCGGGAGTCAGCCTGCGGCATATGGGTGGGAACGAGGGGATGAGAGTTTCTGCCAATTCTGGTTTCTTCTCGAGCCTTTTTTTCATGGCCTCGGTGAACAACCCCACGGCCCCCAGCTGCTCCGGCGTGTCTCTGATGGTGGATCCGTGGACGGACTGCAGTTCAAGCTCGATATCTGGGCGGCGTGTTAGTGGAAAACATGTTTTCTGACAAACATAAGTGGTGGACGGTGCTACTTTTTCGAAATTCTTGATATACGGATTTGTCCGCCTTGAACGCGGCCTTTTCCTCATCGGTAAACGTAACTGTTTCTGTCTCAGCTTCCTCTTTCAACGATTACTTCTCGGCCAAAGTAGGGCTTACAGTTGTCAATACCGCCTCTACGCTCATCTATCATTGCTCGAGCAAAAGTTGGCGACAGCCAGGTTTTCCCTCGGATGTAGTGGTCAATGTGCGAGACTTTTGGCAGCATCGCAGGCAGGATTTGTATTCCGCTTGATCCATTGCCAATCACGGCCACTCGTTGCCCCTAAAAATCCCATGAGCATGGTTGCGAGAAGAAGCGGCTACACGTCAATTACCTTGTAATCATAGGACTCGTCCCATGCCGCGCTGTGCAACAGCTTTCCCCGGAAGTTGTGCAAGCCGGGGATATCTGGCCAATTCCACGAGTTCAACGCGCCGGTAGCAGAGATGAGCACATCACATTTATCGGTGTATTCAGAGTTCTGAACCAAGTCTCGAATCTGGCAAGTGTTATCTTGATTGCTGCGTGACGGTCCATGAGCCGATTCGCTTACCTTCAACGTCCATTTGGATTCTTGGTTGTCCCAGACAGCGCCAGCGACCTGCTGGCGGAGTTTGATGTATTTCATGCAGTCGTACTTCCTGGCAACCTTCTTCCAGTACGCATGGATCTCTTGAGATGACGCGTAAAATTGGGACCACTCGGTGTTTGGTGAAAAAGTGGCTTGGTATACGTGGGCAGGTATGTCGCAAGCACAGCCTGGATATCGATTCTCGAACCAAGTACCTCCAATGTCTTCGTTCTTCTCATAGACTACCAAAGACAAGTTTGGAATTCTTTGGGGGAAGCGGATCGAAGCAAGTATGCCCGAAATGCCTGCGCCGATGACAACCACGCGAATTGGGCGATAGTCATCGATGGAGCGGTCCGCTAAGAAGCTCACTCCCCCGTCATTTCCGTTTGTATCTTGTGACTCCATCATGATAGTAATCGTGTTGTTAGAAAATAGAGACGTCAAGAATACTGGAATGGAATAGCGAGATAGGAGGAATTACACCATCGAGACGACTTTCATGGCCAACCCCGTCTTCTTAAGGAAGTGGCTTCGGCCGTCGGTCTCAAGTTTTGCCAAGCATTTGCCTTCGGAAGTTAGGTGGGTCGATTAGAAAAGCAGGCTCAAATGCTCATGCCCATCTAAAACCTTCAACGTCCCAACTCCTTCAGCCTTAGAGATCGGCGGGTCTAGACATGGGGGTTGGGGGTTGTTCGGAAAACCCCCCATCCCAACCCCCGAGTAGCCCGCAATATTCCCCGAGTATGGAGCAGAGCATCCCACCTTGAAGAACCGACGTAATTGTACACTGCCGGACCCTCTGTCAGTTCTTGCTCTATTATCTCACCTTTTACATACATTCCAGGTCACGTCGATGGCTGTAGCCGAACCGCAAAGGTGTAAATATTAGACGCATAACAAACCAACACTGCTCTCCATTCTCCAGTCAAAATGGCTTCTGCTACGAAAAGCGATGAATATCAAAAGATATTCCATTGGGCGGAGACGCAAAAGAATGGGGCGATACCGTCTTTCCATACCAGGAAGAATGACCCCTACCAGGTATGACTCGTGTAGGCTTTGAAGAGAATGGCAAGTACTCACTGCTACTAGTACCAAGCGGGCTTTGGGAATTCGTATGTTGCCAGATGAAACACTACGCCTGTTACTGCATGTGCTAAGCTTGTCAAATAGATTCTCCTCCGAGGCTGTTCCGGGCACATTGCCCCAGGGTCAAAATAATCCGCGCCACGTGAGATTCGGCTTGTACGCCGAGCAAATCACGGCGACGGCTTTTGTGGCGCCACGACATGTCAACAGGAAGGCCTGGCTCTATCGTGTCCGCCCTGCCGTCGCTCATGACGGATTTGTAAGAGATTCATGTTGAAACAGTGCCACCTGCCTGGCCTGCTGGGGCTGATGTTCGATTTCAGGTCGATATCCCACAAAACGCAGCCGCCGAGTCCAATTATCTGCTCAGCAACCCCAAGGTTCATATTTCTCCAACCCAGCTCGCCTGGACGCCCATGGATATTCCAGACTCCGGCTCGATTGACTTTGTAGCTGGCATCAAGTCCATTGCCGGATCTGGCGAGCCGACCCTTGGTGAAGGGCTCGCGGTCCACGTATACACTGCCAATAGCAACATGACCCAAACGGCCTTTGTAAATGCCGACGGAGACTTTCTGATTGTCCCGCAACAAGGCGCCTTGGATATACAAACTGAGTTTGGCAAGATGTTTGTCCAGCCCGGCGAGATTGCTGTCATCCAGAAGGGAATCCGGTTCCGAGTCGAACTTCCCGACGGGCCATCCAGAGGCTACATGCTTGAAATTTGGGGCTCAAGTTTCGAACTGCCGGAGCTAGGTCCGCTTGGTGCCAACGGACTCGCCAATGCGCGCGACTTCTTGACGCCCGAGGCCTTTTACGAAGTCAAAAAGGAGCCTTGGGAGATTATCTTCAAAGTGTGTGGGAAGGGGTTCAAATGTACTCAAGACCACTCGCCATTCGATGTTGTTGCATGGCATGGAAACTATGTATGTGTTGTGAAGCTGTTTATCCCCGGTTGAAACAAGGTTCCCGCTGACACACGCGAGGTCCCGTTCAAATACGACCTGACAAAGTTTATCAATGTTGGCTCCATCTCGGTCGACCACATTGATCCCTCCATCTTCTGCGTCCTGACTGCCAAATCTCGGAATCCCACCGCCCCACTGGCCGACTTTCTCATCTTTTCCCCGCGCTGGGACGTGGCATCTCGTACGTACCTCCGGGACCAATGCTATCCTACGAGTCTAATCACGTGTAGATACGTATCGACCGCCGTATTTCCACCGCAACGCTGCCTCTGAGCTCATGGGGTTAATCTACGGAGACTACGGCGGCCGTTCTGACGACTTTCGACCTGGCAGTATCTCTTATGAGTGTGGAAGTACGTCTTGTCTTCACGGCATAACACGAAATACGCAATGCTAACGTGGAGATTGTAGTGGTGCCGCATGGAGTCGCGTATGAAGAATTCAAGCAAGCGACAGAATGCGAACCGCCAGTAATGCAAATCTCGACGGGTTCAGTGGCCTTCATGTTTGAGTCGAGCCGGGCCTTTACAATTACCGAGTATGCTTGGACAAGTGATAAAAAGCATGAGCACGAACCGAGGCTATGGAACGACCTGGAAGACCACTTCTCGGCTCACCTTGATGAAGTAGAGAAATTGCTCGCCGAGACGAAGGCTAGATAGAATGGCAACAATATGCCCGCACTAGCAACGAGGGTGTCTTTTCATTGGTATCCTAAATATGCACTGCTTTTTCTGCTTGTTAGCAACACTTTGTATTATTTGAGGCTTCATACTGGATTCTCCCAATGCTGGTCTTGCGGCTAGAACGAAGCGCAATGGCATTATATCAAGGTCAGTCTCGGCCGAGCACCAGCAATACCAAGCATGAGTCATAGTCAATACATCAATATTCTCAGTGGGCATAGAGCATTTATCGGCGTAAACAGCAACAGAAAGCACATGAGGACACGTCCTATAAGCGGGAAATGGGTATCGAGTGCAGTATACAGAATGGCCATGTGTGATTGTATAAGCGATCCAGGAGTGGTCGGGATATTCCCCCACCACCCCTGGTCAAGTGGTTCGGAGTTGTAGACTGTTTACTGGGGGCAAAATCCGTGCACTTCGTCTGGTGTATGTGGCGAGGAATCCGGGCAGTCTGAACTTACTTAGAATTGTTGGGGGGATTTCCGAGGCCCCGAAATTACGCTTTGCCAAGCCCCGATGCATTCAATGTTGCTATGCAAATACCGACGGCTCTTTTCCTAGATTCACTGAACCTGTCGTGGACAAGGGGCACATGGCTTTTGCTTATCGTGACGCCATACGTCTTTTGCGGTGGTTTCGGATGTGGTGCCGGTATTCCATACATTGTTGCGCAGGTCATCGAACCGAGCGCGGACTCTATCCGTGCCAACTCTTATGGAAACTTGATTATGGTTACGCTGTGCGTCTTATTTCCTACTTTTGGTTACAACTGATGCCAAAGGACCTCTCACTTTTCTACTCGTCACTTTTGGGGTCGAGCCCTAGTTCTGATTTGGACTCGACTCACCGGGACTTTTTAACACTCTCTTCCTTTATGTCGATCTGTGTATGGCCTCGTGACTGCATTTACGAGGCCAATGATTCCCATGAGCATGTCGTACCCTGGTCAGCTTCATGTGGGAAGTCAGCATCAACATCACGTCCTCGATTCTGCTTGGTAATCCCCAAGGTTCCGGCGGCCATGGCTTTGGCGCCAAAGGCGTAGGCATTTGGCCACTTGTTCAAGGGTTTCATCGCCAATCGATATATCCGGAAACACCATTTTAATTCCAAGCCGACTTGGTCATAGACGCGAGCCACGCTGAAACCTTTGGCATCTTGGCGGCCTTCGCTTCTGCAGCAACACTTTTCCTGATTTCTGTAATAATGTATAGGGTCCGAATCAGGGCACACAATAAACCTATTTAACGTTGCATTATTAAAGCTGGCTAAAATCCGGGAACTACTTGACAACCGATCAGAATTGCAAAAGCCATGCCCGTGTATCAATTCTCCTCGGAATATATTAAGTTTCAAAACAATTCATGCGACTCGTGTCACGCTCCCACTTTTGATGTTTCGTCTTCGCCTCCACCCTTTACGCCAAGACGAAACATAAAAGTGGGAGCGTAGCACAAATAGGGATTGCTACAGATAGGGACTATTTATACGCATGAGACTCGCTCTACAATTATATTTCTCGTTAGGCTTTGCTTGTCGTTGCTAGGGGGCGAGAGAGATGCCCGGGGAAAAATGGCAATGGTAGAAATCGCAAAACCCTGTCACCAACCCCCCCTTAGTCAGTGGGAGCCAGGGTGGCGATACACGCAACGTCAATCAAGAGGTCAACTCTACATTCTACATGAGTCCTCAGCCAGGCGGGTGCGTCTCAGTGCTCGGAGTTCCCAACACTGTGGACCCCTGTCTCGAAAGCCATGATGGCTAATAGCCTCCTCTGTCCAGATGTATCACTAAGGCATGAACATGAATAGAGTATATATTCGGGCTAATAAAGATTGTTATGCCGCAAATCCACTCCATACCGGCATGACTAGCAAGGTGGAGCAGTATTGTCAAGACCCTTCCCATGTCCAATGCGCAGATCTAGACTACAATATTGCTCACAGACAGGCAGTTCGCTCAGAATCATGTGTGACCATGTGGCACATTCGTGTTGTTTGAAGAAGATTAATTTACCCTGAAGAAATGTCCACATGACTATATTATACTATACTCTACGTGTCGGTGATACCAACACTGTACCGAATAGATTAGAATAGACAATGAGTGGCATGTGGAAGCAGACCACACCAGAGTAACTTGATAACGGGTGTACAGCCGACAGCCTCAGATCTACAAACATCGCGCGGACATGACGATACATGAATCTTGAAACAGAAATGACTCAAACATCGTGCAAGAACATGGTAACGTTTTAGATTAGCGTTATATATAAGGCAAATACAGACGCTCGTCCTGGTATTGTGCCAAAGTCAAAAGTACTCTGATTCTTTTTATACTAAGATTTGAATCTCGACTTATTATTTAATATCTTTAATAAATTACCTTAAAGGGTAAAATTTAATTTATAAATTATAAGGAATTACAAATTTAATTAGTTTTTTTATTAATTTAAGAGATATAGTAAATTATAATAGAGCAGAGAGAATACTATAACCTAAGAATCAAGCGCGAGAGCTCTACCCCTAGGGGTAGCTACTCTCTTATAGCACGTCTAACTAAAAAGCTCTTAAACACCTGTACATACTAGTAGAAATACATGGCTATATAGGAACCCGGTTAGAGGCAAGACAGTAGTGTAACGGCTAAGGTTCTTAAGGGATAAACTAGTTATAGTTTATATTAGTAGAGCTATTAAGCTAGTTAATTTAAGTAGTTAAGTATTATATTAATAATAAGTTATAAATTATAATTACCCTCTAGAAAAGGTAAAACCGTTAATAGAAATTTATTTAGTAGTTTTACTCTTAGTTTTACTAGTTTTATTAGCTTTTTTAATAGCTAATATAATAGCTTTTTTAATATTATATTTAAGCTTTATTTTCTTAAAAGCTTTTTTTTTAAGTTTTTTATAATTTTATTATTTTTCTTAATTTCTATTAAATCAGGATTTTTAGCCTTATAGTAAGTATAAGTTTACTTTTATAATAATAGTAGCTAAGGTTATCGCGAGATAGCCTTAGTGTTACGACCTAGCTGCAGGTTATAGTATAGGTCGCAGAATAGGCCGACTATATAAGCCACCTCGCAGAGGGATAAGGCTTATATTAGAAAAATAATCGGAGTATATAAGGTAATTATAAGAATTATTTTATAATTAGAATAATTATTATATAAGTTAATATAATTATTTTATAATTAAAATAACTTATAATTAGAAGTTACTTTTAGAAAAAAGTAATTATTTTATATATAAGAACTTTAATTTTATCTTATAAATAGACTTTAGTTTTTTAGCTTTTAATTATAATTATTATATTAATTTAAGCTTTACTTATAACTTTTTAATTTTAATTACTTTATTATAATTTATAACTTATTATTAATATAATACTTAACTACTTAAATTAATTACTCTAGTAACTCTGCTAATATAAACTATAACTAGTTTATTTCTTAGGAACCTTAGCTATTACACTTAGCTAGTAATTATAGTATAATACTAATTATACTAGTATATTTAATATATTATAATATATAAATAATTTACTTTTTTAGTTTTTTATTATTTTTAATTTAATATAACTTAATATTATTTTAAATTTTATACTTATATAATACTTATATTATATATATAATTTTATTTAATTATAAAGTAAAATAATTAAAAATTAATATATATATTATTAATTTATTTAGAATTTATTAAATAATTAATAAACTTTCTCTTATTAATAGCTTAATTTAATTATTAATTTATTACTTATTATATTTAAGCTATCTAGTAGCTTATATAGCTAGCTTAACCTGCGATTTACACTGCAACTTGTGACTAGGTTGTAATAAGTAGTAGTATATAAAACTCAGAGCATAAAAAAGAGATAAGCAAATAAATAAAAGCGATAATTAGGGGTAAACTATAACTATTATAATTATATAAAAAGTGATATCTAGTAGTAAATAAATTATAATATATAAATATAAATTAAAAAAATCTAGAAAATATAAAAAGATTTTAAGGAATAAAAAAACTGGACAGTATATAGGATTTTCTAATAGAAGACATATAAATAGTAAAATAGAGTACCGAGTAGAGAACAAGTAACCTGGGGACAGCTAACCTTGTTTTAATAGTATAGCGAAGTGTGTCCACAAGATAGCCTTAAATAGGCGCTTCGGTTGTTAGCCAGAACCTGCAGCTTCTCTCTAAGGCTTTTTCAGATATTCAGATATAGTAAAATACGAAAAAAAGTGTTAACAGAGCTTCGTTATAATTAATAAGCTTGTACTAGTATCCTAACCGCGGAGGAGGTTCTACTATATAAATAATAAGCTACTACAACCTCTAACTATAACGTTTAGCATCTGTGAAACAACACTAGACGCGTATCAGTTTAATATAGCTCTCCTATAACCTAAGCAGTACCTAGGTATAGTGAGAACTTATTACTTACTGCTACCTGGCTAGTGTTTTTGCTTTTTTCTTAGCTAACCTTTTGGCCGCGGTTCTTTTGCCCTCTAGAAGCACTTATTTTACCTTTATTATTTTCTTTAATTTTCGCTCCAGAAGCACTTAGCTTAAGCCTCGTTACTTGCTTTAACTTTCCCTCCAGGGCGCTTGGTATTGAAAAAGGGACGTCCTTCCTTAGTATCCTTAAACTTGGTGCTGCCACGGGATCCTGTTCGCTGGTTCTGAAAGTTCAGCTCTCGCTCTGGACTTGGTCTAACATTTCCGCCGATAGCCCCTCCACCACGCGCAGCAGCAGCGCCACCTCTTCCGGCCTGACGAGGTAGAATATCTGGAGCTTGCTCGCCAGCGAGAATGTCTCCGGTCTGCAGGTCATCCTGACCGCTTGGAACGCTTGGTGCCGCATATAGCGCTTTGGCAGCCAGTGCCACTACATTCCAAGTTAGTTAGCTAGGTACACCGTACTTGTTTAAATGGTCTTGCCACCTACAAGATAGAAGAGAACTTAGGCGAACCATATTGGAGAAAGGAGTAAAGAGCTTTTAGCTACTGCTATTATAAGAGATTGGATAATAAATTTAAAGAGAAGAGTCGTTGAAGGTTATAAAAAAAGTGCTTGTACCTATGCCAAACTACAAATATAAGTGTTCATGTTATGCCTTTTATATCTAATTTGAACGAGGTGCTAATACAAGCGTTTAAGCTGTGCTTTATGCATAGCTCTATAGTACTAGTAAAATCTTTGCCATTGTCTCGCATAATAATCGAGTCATTAATCTCTCGTGAGGTAGTCATGTTGAAACTTGTCGCGGCGTGTTTGAGGGGAGATAGTCATTTGGTACTGTTGCTCTAATGTAGGCTGTTTCTTATTCAATATAAATTATGCGTGTGCTTTATGGCTGCCTCCCGGCTCCGTCCACTGTACAAACTCCCATCTAACTTAGACGTAATTTTGCTTTGAATGATTTAGATGAAACTATTGTAGTCACAAATCTTGTGAGCCGTTTTCAATTACCTAGTAATTCAAGCATCCATGGAGTCCAAAGTTAGAGCCCCTGCTGCTAGACTTAGTCGTGTTACTACCACATTACCGAAGCAAACGAATAAATCTGCGTCCTGATAAACAGGGTTATTATCAATCTAACCTAGGCTGTGAATTGAGTTAAAACATGCGTTACACTGGGTTAGCAATGAGTCTCACAATGTGACAGTATTAGCAACAACTCCTACGGTTCTGTATAAAACAAGGGACCCCCGATTTCTTCCACTCATTTGATGTCGGCTCTCTTCGGATATTAAACATGCCAACATGACTGCACCGACCGATGCGCATTTGAGCTGGACTTGGGGGTTCGGTTCAAAGTTAAAGATTTTAAGTTGGCTTATGCCTTCTTGCATTTTCCACTGCTCTCTGCAACTCTTTGCACAGTAACTCGCGTCAATCTCTTGCCCACTATAAAGGCTCTTCTTGGCGCTAAATCAGGAGACTACCGCCTTCCTAAGAATATTAATATCCCGGTTCCGAAACGAGGCTTGATCCTAGTTTGTTTATATACGGTCGCATTAAACGAACGAAACGCGAAAATTATTAATTACTTTAACACCCCCGTGTTTATAGGCGGCTGTGACTTTGCCGCAACCGTAGTCCAGATAGGCGAAGGTGTCACACGGTTCAAGGAGGGCGACCGCGTGCTCGCGGTCACATTTAGCTCGGATTCCACGGACAAGGCAAAGTACACTTTGGCAGAAGAGGTCATCAGCTGCTATATCCCT
Organism: Metarhizium guizhouense ARSEF 977; assembly: GCA_000814955.1. Classification (NCBI taxonomy): domain Eukaryota; kingdom Fungi; phylum Ascomycota; class Sordariomycetes; order Hypocreales; family Clavicipitaceae; genus Metarhizium; species Metarhizium guizhouense. The sequence continues at coordinate 35,756 of AZNH01000092.1, forward strand.
AAAGCCTGGTCTTTCACGCAAGCATGCTCGATCGGGCTTTTAATGGCTACGGCCGGCTTAGCTCTTTTTGAAGCCCTTAGGCTGGAGCTGCCTATTTAAGGCGGTACGGGTAAGACGTGCCGTGCTTGTCTTGGGAGGGATTATAGCTATAAGCGCCATGGTAAATTAAGGGTATAAGTAAGTATATATATAACTTTAATAGCTTTATTACAAATTATTTCTACTCGGGAAGCAGTTTATCACTTTTATACCAGCTTTTATAAATCAGTGAGCCGGTCGGCACCACCGCCTTTTATTCCTATGTAAATCGAAGCATGTTTTGGCACAATGCTTTCAATGTTGCGAATTTTGCGGCAACATGTCTGGCGTTACCTGTCTTGGTTCTTCCGTCAAGTCTCTCAGTCATGTTGCCCCGCTACCCTGTAATCGGCTTTGCATGACTCTGGTGTCTGGTGGCACTTTTGCTGTCTCAGTTATTATATGCATTGCCTGCTTTATTGACCAACGATGTACTTTGAAGTATTTCTCCCGCAAAGGACTACCCATCGACGTCGTCGTCATTTATAACCAGCACTTGCTTTTTCATAGCACTCAAACACGGCCAACTACCGACTGGTTTCGCTACAGAGTGACGAGTTCCACCATGGTGGAGCTTGCTTCTTGGCCTTCTCCGCATATTAGCATGAATGTTGCAGTTTTGCCAAATGCGTCAATCGGTCCCCCCTTACCCCTGGCCTGGCGCGACATGATAAGATAGGCGCCAAGATGTTTGCTGCAACGTTGCAGACACGAGTTTCGCCTCTTCTCTCTCTGGAAACCAACGACGGTCGCTCCGTCTTCATCTGCGGCAGCCCGATAACGTCCAGCGCATCCCGCCATGGCCGTGTCTACCACGGGCAAACAACACCCGGCTCCATCCAGCAAGCCGGGCAGCGAACCATTGAGACCGCACGCAGTCGACGTCTTTGGCCAAGAAGACCAGCATGACATCAAATACAAGAGGCTCTCGTGGCCGTTGGTCGCCGTCCTCATGATTGCCGAGATTGTATCCAACGGCATGCTCTCTCTCCCCTCGTCGCTGGCCGTGGTGGGCATGGTGCCCGGCCTCATCATCATCGTATTCCTCGGCGTATTCGCAACGTATACGTCCTGGCTGCTGGTCGAGTTCAAGCTGCGCCACCCCGAAGTGCATACCATGGGCGACGCCGGCTACATCATGTTTGGGCCGCTTGGCCGCGAAATCATGGCCTTTGGGACCTGTTGCTTCTCCATTTTCGCGTCCAGCGGCCAAATGCTCTCCGGCCAGATTGCCCTGGCCTCGCTGAGCGACAACAAGCTGTGCCTGATGCTGTACACTGGCATTTTTGCCGTGCCCACGCTGCTTTTTTCGCTGCCAAGAACATTCCACGGTCTGAGCTGGATTTCCATCGCAAGTGTTTTGAGCATCTTTGTTGCTGGAATCGTCGCCATGGCTGCGGCGGGCATCTCGCCTGATCCGAGCAGAACCGTCCAAGCAGCTGTGCCGTCAAACTTTTACACTGCATTTATATCCATCACCAACCCGGTATTTTCGTTTGCCGGTCACTTCATGTAAATCTGTTCCATTCTGCGAAGCCTCGTGTTTTTACGGCACTGACATTCCTCCGGCGACAGGTTCTTTGTGCTTATATCGGAGATGAAGGAGCCGCAGCACGCCATGCGCGCGGCCTACACACTGCAGTCCTTTGCCACCATTTTTTATGCCGTTTTTGCCGGCGTCACCTACGGCTACATTGGAAGTACCGTCCAGTCGCCTTCGTTCTCGTCCCTGTCTCCTCGCTGGCAAAAGCTATCTTGGGGTCTTGCCTTGCCAAATCTTCTGCTTGCCGGGTCTCTGTTCGCGCATACAGCCAGCAAAGTCATCTTTGTCAGAATTTTTCGCCATTCCAAGCATTTGCACAGCCACACATTGTTAGGTTGGGCCGTCTGGATCTCACTGGTTCTACTCACCAACGGCTTGGCCTTTTTGCTCGCCGTCGGCGTTCCCATCTTCAACTACTTGATCGGAATCGCTGCATCACTCTTCGCCGCGTGGTTCACGTACGGCATGTAAGTCGTGTAAACCCTGTATCATACACATCATATTGGCTCTGTCATCCGCCCAAATCCGTCCTACCATTCAAGTTTTATGACATGTTCTGCTAATGCGCAATTCTTTTTGCAGGGCTGGCATGTTCTGGCTGCACGACTCATATCACCACGGTCCCGGTTTCTATGCCTGGCGAAAAGAATGGGGGCAAGCGCTTCTCGCAGTAGCAACGATTCTGTCTGGCGCTTTCATATGCGTTGCAGGCCTCTATGTCACCATTCGTGCCATTGTCGATGCCTATGCCAGCCATCAGCTCCCTCCTCCATTTACTTGTTAATGTTGAAAATAACCTAAAAGAAGCTAAATAGCTTTGATGTGGTGGGGACTTTGCATATCGATAAATCGTTGATATGGAAGATGACTTTGACGTGCTATATTCGAGGGCTCTATGAATTGACGATACTTTGACGATGGGCACAAATGCAACGCGACTGCCGGAGTGTTCTTCAGAAACTGGGATTGGCACCCCTGCAGCTTTGACAAGCTCATTCCCGCCCATTTGCCAAAAATGAGACGCGTCCTTGATTTCAGGGAAATGGATAGGGTATTGAGTATGGCCAAGCCTGTGGAGAAACTGGTAAAAGAAACGGCGCTTCCGAGAAAGCGGCGACGGAGAAAGTCAGGGCGTGAGCCAGATGTTGCAGGCTTCTGGTCACTGGAAAAGACATCTCTCGTCGTGGATATGCCGCTTTCGGGCTGAAGAACCGTTGGCCTGGATTTCTTGAGCGCTGTATTTACCAAGCAACCCCCTAAGGTGTAGCATCTGAACATGCCATGGGACTGTTCGCAGGGTCGAGACATCTATGCACGGTGCCAATAGCCGCGGCAGACGGGTGAGTAGAAAGAAGGCTGGTGATGGATCAAGAACAATCTGAAGGAGCCACGTACATTACAGGACCATTGAAGCTCATCTCAGACTACATATCATGGCACAGTAAGCAAGCTATCATCTTGAGTTTCGCCACTAATGTGCTTCCCTTGTGGCCGTACTTCTTGGTATAAATAAAGCTCATTAATTATTTAGGCCTTGAGAAAAACTACCAGTGTCTTGGGCGCAATTATGGTAGGATTCTTCTGCGGAGCCATCCATAAGATCGTTCCCCTGAGTGAGGCTGTTGGACGACCCAGCAATAGAGCAGAGGGGATAACGGATGAGATCGAGGTAGCGTGACGAGGGCAGGGTAACGGGGCGCAGAACATAGAAGGTTCAATTCAATCTAGAATAATCCAACTAGATACAAGTACTAGCAATTTCATGTACAAATCTAGACCATTCTCTCTTCGGCATCTCGTGCGCCATGCTTTCAACAACAACCAATTTGGACCCTTTGATTTCCTCCTTCAAGACCTCGGCGTGCACCAGTGGAATATTCCGATCCTCCCGGCCATGCACAATGGTGGTGGGACACTTGACATTACATAGCAATTCCCTTGGCCAGCGTCCGGATACCGCTGCGCTCTGGTTGAAAATGTTCTGCACACTATTGCCCTGCCCGGAGATGCGCGCAAACTCCGCGGCCTGTCTCCGGTGCATGTCCTCTCGCTCACGGCCTTCGTACTTGCGAAACGAAGTACAGTCGACACAGAACATGAGAAAGTCCAAGACCATCTCTTGATTCTGCCAATCGCTGGGAATAGGCGCCTTTGCGAGCTGAGCGCCGAGCTCGGGGTTCAACGGCGGGAGGGCGTCTTGGGTAGACGGCGATGGGCCGACGGGACTTGATGAGAAAAGAGAGAGGCTTTTCACGCGCTGCGGGTGCTGAGCAGCAATCATCCATGCGATGGCGCCCCCGAGACTGAACCCGACGAGGTTGGCGGACTCGATGCGCAATTCGTCTAGAATAGCGACGGCATCGTCGCACAAGTCGTTGATGGAGTAGTGAGCCGCTTCTCCGAGGGGGAAATTTGTAGATCTTCCAGTGTCTCGGTAGTCGAAGCGGATGATGAAGGAGCCTCCTAGCTGTTCATCCACCATTGAAATGAAGTCCTCGTGCCAACATAACATGGACTGCGCTCCGCCAGAGAGCAGCAGCAATGGCGTCGCTTCACTGCGACCAAATGTTTGGTAGCACACTTTCACGCCGCCCGGTCGCGTCAGAAACTGTTCTGGGTGAGCTTCCATTGTTGAACCGGCAGGATGCTTTGAGGATGGACTAGTTTGTACGGCACGGACTGGTTTACAAGGCCATACCCCCATTATTTATCAAGTATTGAAACCTGCTAGTCCCGATGAACAGGGTTGACACAAAACAGGGTTGACCCAAAATTCGATTCATGGCACAGTCATCCGGAACGGTTAATGCAGATGACTCACGCGGAATCGTTCATGCAGATGGCCTTTACGAAACCCACTACGGTCCGACCCATGTAGCTTCAACTGTCCCGGGGACCCGGAAACATGGATAGTTTTCAAGTCAGGCAGGCTCTAGCTAGTAATGACGTGAGTTTTTCTATCCCAGCTGCTGCCGATATTGCCGTCGCATGTCGCCTCTCTGGAAATTGACTTTCATACAGGTGGAGGCTCCGGGGTTGCGTCTGGTGTTATGGAGCTATATCGGGCACCTGGGGCCTGCGATTTGAAAGGATTACCCGCCTTTGGAACTCTTAAAAGAGGATCGCCGTCTGTGGCAATTACATTTGATATAAGGCGTAATTGAGAAAGGACGAATGCTGTGAGTCATTTCATGACATCAATTGATGGCTTCAAACACGCCGGATGGCTATGGAAAAGTTCGTAGCGTCCGAGGAGTTCCCACCGCACGTGGCTTCCGAAAAAAAAAAAAAAAAACACCAGCACCACCCAGGAATTACTTATTCGAAGTCTTCCACGTGTCCGGTGCTTCTCAAGCTCTGGAAACGAACAGGAAGAGGCCGAGTCGCGACATAACCTGCATTGCTAGATGTCAAGTCGTCGACGCTCTCTCAACAAAACCAACCTAAAATGACTCCAGGACGACGGCGATATTACCAACAGCAAAGACACGATTATAATGATGATAATTCCCCATAATGCCAATATGCAAATAATGCACGTGCAATGGACTCAACATGGAATCTTCATTAACGTTGCCAAGTCTCATTGTTCCACGGTATCTGTCTCTGGCTCAATTAAGCCATCATCCAAGAAGCATCGCGGATTATCCTGATACCAAAGAGCTAATCAATTAGTTATATACGTCACATGTTCGTCAAGATCCTCCTGAGTGTCGAGTTTGCGTACCATCTCGAAATCCACAACCACGACCCTCCTGCCAACGAGGCGAAAAATTTCTAGCCGTATATCGTTTGGCAATACGCCAAACCCGGTGAGATCAGCCAAAATATGGGGGCCATCGGAATGCATCTACCTCTGATATAGCTCCTGCAGGACTTCCCATGCCTTCGCCACTGATATCTGAGAGCAACAGCGTCGCAACGCCATCATGATAGCACTCACCGTAGCACTTGGGGACTACAACCCCTTGAAGATGTCTAATCCAATGATGTGTTGACTTCTCATTTTCAAATTCCTCATCCCAGCCGTCCTTGTATACCTTTAAAACAAGGCAAGATGGCAGACACTCTTTGGGGAAGAAGTCATTAGCCAAGCCACATAATGGCAACGGACGCAGTCGGCAAGCCATACCGATAATCTGGCTGATAGTTGATGGGAAAATTTGGAAAGGAAGAAGATTGTTGCAACCGTCCTTTGTCTTCCTAGCAGTTGCTTGAATAAGGCAAAGTCGAAACCAGAGCTGTGTCGAACCCAACGTTGGCAGTCTTTACTACACTAGGACAGCATACCAGCGTACCATGGTCCCTGTAGGCACGGCTGAAGCTGTTGTATTGAGAACAGCCCTGCATGACCCAACAGGAGGCGGCTCTGGAGGCTGGGGAAGCCCTTGATGGTTCAAAGGGGAGCCGAAAGAATGCCGGAGACGCTCCGATTACAGTGCTTCAGTAAGGTTTAGATGAAGCATGTCGACAAATGCCATGTTAAGAGGTGCGACCCATAGTTGCTGCCCGATGATTCTGGAATATGCTTGTTACGTTCAAGCTTGAAGCCACTTGCTCAGGGGTAGCCGGAGTGCGGTGCTCTGACTATTGGCCGACATCTGGAGTCTTTCGTCAACCAGTTGACGTCTGCGCCATGTACTTTAGTAGTATATGCCGCACTTGACGTCTACAAGATAAACGTCCAGATCAAATCACTCTTCCAGGTAACCGCGAGTATTATAAAATGATTACTTTCACTTTTCCCAAGTTGCCGTAAACAATCGCGCTGTTTGGGCAATTCTGAGTTTTGTTTGTATGACGCAACTCTGGCTAAAGATAGCGGTGAGGAGCAAGACACGTTCTGTTGGGATATGAGCGGCCTCATCTTCAGGAGAGTACTCAAGATGCGCGTCGCATTTAATGTTGCTAATTGGGCGCTAAATGGTCTCGACCTTAGGCAATAGAATGCAAGAGACAAGCTTCAGGAGTCAGCAAGTTGCAAACATGCGTCATCATCTGCTTGATTGGTAGAATGGCGCGCAGAATGATGGGCGCGATGACCACATCATGGGCGCCTTCGATGGATCCGTGCGACAATGGGTCCTCTGTGTTGGTGTTCAATGGACTAGCATGAGAGCCTTAGGGTTGTGGAGAGGTCTAGAATTACACCAGACTCAAGGTTATCGATGTCGAGTCTTTGGGTTTATCTGGTTAGTAGTGCTGTACATAGCGCCGAGCAGTCTGGTGGTACCGTCACCATCAATGCCGTCCATGTGCTAATTGGCGAAATGAGCATCACTCCGTCTTGAACAGGAAAAGGTGCCATGCAAGTAGAATTAATTATAAAAAAAAAAAAAAGAAAAAAAAAAGAAAGAAAAAAGAAACTAAACTAAACTAAACTATTACTTGACTATGGCGCTGTTATGGCCCACAAAGACTCAATTTCAATGTTGACGCGAAACACAAAACCCACACGCAAAACAAAAATCAAAACGTAGCAGCAAAAATCAAAACGCAATAACAAAAAGCAAAACATAATAACAAAAAAAAAAAGACACAAAATCTGTTGGGTATATTCTCGAGAAACAAGAGGAAACAGAGACCGCCGCCACCATAAACAAAGCGCCAGACGCCTAATTTTCTCCCCAGACAGTTGGCTCATCGAACTCGACGTCGGGCAAGGCAGCCCGAGCCTGCATCGCGCGAGGACCTTTGGCACTAAAGGCATGCGCCTTGTGGTCCCAGCAGGCACCAACGGCGACATCCTCGCAAAAGTGGTAAAGAACCTTGTCAGGCATGTGGCAGAAGGATCGCTCATGGACAGAAACAAGGCTTGGGCCCGCGGAACTAGAACTGTCGCACAAAACCTTGGCCGAGTGGGCAGCACGGTAGGACCGGACGGACTGAGTCTTCATGCCGGCAGATCTCTTGCCCTTCTTCTTCTTCTCCTCCTTTTTGTCCTTTTCATTGACCTTGTGCTCCTGCGCATTGTCGCCGTTGAAGAACTTGGGGCCGCGGTTGTTGTAAAAGGCAAGCGCGGTGTTGTTGTCCTGGCAGTAACTAAAGAACACGCCGTGTTAGTTGATATTTATTTGGGGGGGGGGTTCCAAGAAAGCAAGACGAGATGGAATGCTGTTAGAAAGACTTGATAAACATACTAGCTCGCATTGTTTCCATTACCGGCAAACCCCTTGGCAAACTCGGGAAAACGGATTCGAATGCCTGTCGAGTAATTGTCCTTGTAGCCATTAAAGCCCAACCATGCGCAAAGAAGCTTGACAGAACCGTTGGTGTGGTGAGCGTCAATGTCGGAAAAGTACCTATTTCTGTCAGCACTGATATACGGACGTGGAGGAGAAGTTTGTATCGTACCATGGCTTGTTGCAAGTGTGTGCCCAGTTTCCAACCCATGCATACCTGTCTCCGCTGGGGTATGTGACACTGGCAGAAGCGAGGCAAATGGGATTGTCCTGACCGAGGAGTAACGCGTAGGCGGGCTGCTTCTTGATATTTTTGACCACTTCCACACAGTGATCTTCTCCGTCGCCACATTTAGCCTGCTTCTTGGTCTGTCCTAGCTGCTTGCCATGATTGTCGAAAACCAGTATTTTGGGGGCGCGTCCTCCGGCACCCCGAAGAAGGTCAAATCCTTCGTTTGCGCCGGCACCATCCAGGCCAAGCTTGAAGCTGTAGACGATGTTATTCGGATTGAATATTATGGGCCTGGGTACCGTCAAGGAGATGGCGCCCATGACGGTGGCGCCGAAGCCGAAGCCCGCACTCACCATCATGGAAACCATGCTCCCCATACCGACAATGGTGTAAACAAACGCCATGATTAGTTGCCTGCTGCGACTGATGCGAGACAAGTATAATCTGAGCGGCGGTGTAGAGGTAGAGACGATATCACGCACTGATGGAATCTGCATACGCGGCGACTAGCAACTAGCAACGGCGGCGTGGCAAAGGAAAAGGTAAGCCGAGTTGCAGTAGAGCCACTGTTTTGTGACCGTGGGATGTTGTGTGCCTGTGGAAGAGAAGAGAGGAGGAAAGTGTGGGAGGTTGAAGAGTACTTTATACTAAAAGCCTGGGGGCTCCAATCACACCTGGACACCAAGAACAAAGGAGTTTGGGGTGAGGATGACGACTTCAAATGTTCCCGATTCGGGTAGGCGTGGCCGTAAGGCTTCGTTTGAGGCGATTGTGTCTGCAGAGTACAACTAAGACCTTGCTTAAAGGCCATCAACAGTCTAAAGTTGTAGTCCAGGCTCACTTGGAATAAGCCTGCGTGACAGATGGAGAATCTCGAACGAGGTGTGGTATACGACGCACCTACGAGGTTGCTTGCGAATGCACACTAAAGTCGTTTCTATCATTTTCAACAATTTGAGCTTGCTATGCGCTATTTTCGATGGTAAGACTAACTTAAGCCTAACCGTACATGCTAATAAAACTTCCAGTGCCATCTCCTGAGCCCGCTACAATGAGTGTTGCCGGGAGACAACGTGTTATTCCGGCTAGACAAAGGGTGCTGGTGTTTTCCCTAACATTGATGACACAATCCCAACAAAAAAAAGACAATCAGTAGCAGAAAGTTCCGTCAATTCAGTCTTGGTTCTGGTCCGGTCAGGCGTGGAACAACGCGTAGGCAAGGCTATTACGGCTACACGAGGCCCGAAAGGGAGTTACATGTCGTCACGCTGCTGCTCGAGGAAATCTAGACTTCGTTACATGTCCACGCCGTGCCACTACTGCAGCTGGCCCAGTGGATAACGTGCTATGTCATGCAATAGATATCGTTTCGTTCTCTACTGCCGTGTATCCCTGCCTGAGCTATTCAGAATAAACTTTATTAATACTCTGTTTCTCTTGATTTAAAAACTTATTGCTTTCTTCAATTGACTCGGGGGCCGAGGGACAAGGAATGACTCAGGCGGCGAGTAGGTATCTGTAACGCTTGCTGTTGTAGCCGCCGCACAGAAGATCGCGTTGTGCGTTGCGCGTCAGACGCTCTGCCATTTCAAAGCCATAGATTTGAACTATATTAGCGAGTAGCTAATGAATGATCACACGATTGCAATAGTTCCGTCATCGGTGGCAAGCACCAAGTCAAGCGCAGGCTACGGATCACATTGGTCGGCAGTGACAAGCGTGGATCATCCGTAGAAGCCTGCCGTAGACAGCAAAGTCGTGAAACATCTACTAGTTCACCGACAGGGCCTACAATACTAGCTGCATGCCCACCGTCACCGGAAGTAGTCGAGGTTGGCTAATTTTTGCGGCCAGGGTTAGCCCGCTGCACGAACTAAAGCCACAACATCATGATTTTGCAAAACAAAACACTCTAGCCGGATAACAAGGAGTACCTCTTCTATTCAGGTGGCATCATGGATGGCAACCAAAACAAGTTCATCGCTCATGCCATTAACTTTTACGCTCAAGGCGTGACGTGTACATGCATTCTCCAGAGTTCTAGAAACTCATGGTGCAGCCCGAAATGAATCAACAAGAGTTAGAGCCTGGTTGCGCAGATTTGTACGATTGCGCGTCCTCAATTCCGTTTTGCGTACTGGCTTCGTGTTAAGTGTTGCACTGAGCTTCCGCTGTGTTCACATTATCTTCCGAACACGTATCCTGCAAGAGCTGAGAAGATCAATGGGAAGATTACTACATGACCCATATCATAAAGACATCTTCATAGCAACAGTAGTAAGCTCTGTTTCAATCGTAGCTTCTAGTGGTAAAGACTGTTTGAATCTCGCCACACCAATTTGAACAAACGCTGCAACAGGTAAATGCATACATGCCTTTTTGAGCCGAGGACTCACACGTGCATTGCAAGAAATACGCATCCCAAAAGGCAATCAATTGCGTTTCGGATTTGAGTCATGTCGCTTCCTCGGATAGATTTCATAGCAGGAAGGCTGCACAGTAAACAAAGGAGTTTGCAGAGTCCAGCTTGCCAAGTTTTATATCCAAGTAGCATATTATGACAGCATCAAATGCCTTTGTCACCTCAGGTACAACCATGCTGGCGGGGAGGACTACGACGAGCGTCCCGATGCCATAAGCGAAGATGCTGCCATGGATGTCCTCGATAAAAATGCTTGCCTGATCTGCTCTACTAGATCAGGGACAGTTCTCCAGAGGCCTCGAAGATCCCTACCTAGCTCGGGCCGTGACGGAATAGCCCAATGGCAAGTGGACTTGTCCTGGTGGCGCGCATTTTCCGTTGAGACCAGCCGATGCCTGTGAGAATTTCTCGGTCTTGCAGATGGGCGCCGAGCATCAAGCTCAAGCAGCACGGCCGCCTGCTAGGAATATCTCTATATTCTCGCTCGCCGAAACCAGAATCGTTGTATGCGCGCGCCCCGGATTGGTCGCCGCCACCGATGTGGGACCCGAAAAGGGGTACCGAGCCGGCTTCCCTAAGCCGTCTCAACACCAAAAAATGGCGGTCACGATGCAGCTAGCTAGCGATAACAAAACACGGTTCTTATACCGTCGTCCTTTTGAACCCGATCTCCCTATTATTGTGCGTGCATAGCTACAGTAACACCTACAGCTTATATATTTGAAATTCTTCACTAAGCTTTTCTCGTCAAATTATGTATTTACGCCGGTTATACGTCGCGGTCGGAGTCACTCTTGAAGCTCCGTCGGTTTTATTTTATCCACTGTAAATTAATGAAATGTCAAATCAATTTTTAATTTATATTTAAATGCTATCAATTAAGGGTTCGCTGACGTCGCCTTGTGGTTGCAACAAAGCTCTTAATATCGGAAGACAGTGGTGATGAAACGAGAGAGAGAGTACCAATTCGTGTAATCGTCCCAAAACAGGCGGCGCCTGATGCGCAGCACTATTAACTACCCTTATACTACGTTACAATTTCGGCGACGTGGATTAGTTTACGTACATTGAATGCAGCTCGTGACGCCGAATTACTCATGTGCCATATTGCTAAAAAAAAAAAAATAATCTGAGTAATGCCAGCAGCAAACTGCCGACTCGGACAGTTTCGATATTACGGTCACCAATCGTAGAGCTACTTGCTTGTTTCAGCCCAGCCTCTTTAGGATAAGGAGCGGACAGGGCAAATATTGGCAAAGATTCACAAGAACTAGGGGGCAAAGCCGGCATAATCACGCATCGGCATAAGAGCGTAAGGGAGAACGGCTCCACCTAAGAACCTGGAGGGTGCGGCTCGGAGCTTTAATGGTTCTTCAAAGCCCTCTATCTCTATATAAATAATCGTTGTATCCAAGCTGAACACTATCTGAGTCGTGCCCTGGTACCGTCACAGTCAGGCTGTGGTGATTACGTCACTCTGTTCCCGGCCCACGTCGAGCTCTGCGACTCGGAACACGAACTTCCGGTACCTGGCTAGATTCGCGTGCTATTTGCTCCTTGTCGGAACTTGCTAACAATGTCTGAGTTAACATTGAGCATTAACGGCCGATGCTCACTGCCACGGCCACAACACGTGGCCACCCATGCGAACCGTAATGTGTTAAAATCTCCCAGCGACTACTGTGTCTAACAACTTTTATGTATATACGTATTACGAATAATTTTTGACAGCTATTAATGAGCTTTAGAGTTTCTACAAAGAAATCTTACCAATGCAGAGTCCAATCTACCCCGAGGCGACGCTCCCAAGTCAGGGCCATAAATGTATCATCGTGAGCATAAATATCTAAGCCCCAATTCGTATAGCACAGTGCAGCGCTCATTAATGCTCTAACGGCCCGAACCTGTGATGTAACTGGAACACGCTCTCTTGCCCTCCGCCCCGGTACCTGATCCGGGCCTATCCATAAGCAAGCCTTACCACGTGCCGAACTCCACTGTCTTGTTTTGTTGTCTCTTCTTCTTTGGCCCTTGGTCACTAGTACATAATAGTCCTCTTGCTAGCTCTGTTTCATACCAGTGTGGCCAAGCCTTGATACATGTAGGACAGGCCGAGTACCACAATAGAAGCTCTACGCTCTCGGCGATCATGCATGACGGCGATCAATAGCTATACTGGCGCCCTTCATGCGGTGTTTCAATCTAGCATATACTATTGCACTAGTCAAATGGCTAGTTTATTACTGTATAAAATCCATCCTCTGCAAGTTCAGCCATAAGTGACCGGGCAAGGAAATTTGATCATCTGTGCCTAAGCCCTACCCTGGTGATGAAAGACGTCCGTGGACATTGGCTGTATAGTGTCAACTGAGCAAGTTCGATTATGATTGACCGTGCATTTTTGGACTCAGGATTACAAGGTTGGGTATAGCCCAGTCGCACTAGACCATCACAGGTTATCAGGCACTTTTTTCCCCTTACACGCTTTTGATAATAATAACTACCTTGAACCATCTGTAACCCCCCTTCCTATGTCATCCCTGCCTAAATCTTCAGGGCCTGAATCGCATGTACAGCTGTGCTTGGATGAAAGGCAACTGCCGAACGGAACGGACCAAATTGGCTTGATGAAAGCCGACGTTCCGAAGAATGCTTTCCATTGATGCTGATGACAGATACTGAAATTTACTTGCCGGCTCACAAGCGTAGAAATATAAATGTCCTTCTGATCACCTTATCAAACTCATGTCATTGCCAACCCATCCGTTCTTTATCAACTCATCTATTACTCAATTTGCATCTCAGAAAAGCACTATCCCTTCTTTCGTTAAGCTTTTCTGGACATCCAATCCAATATCCCTTTGCAACAATGAGGCAGATTTGGCTGTCAATAACTATATGGACGGCTGTCCTGTTCTTGCTTACATCTGCAGAACAGCCTCTGTCACCTGAAATAAACCGGGGTAGATTCAAACGCAGCATTGTCCCAAGCATACCTCGCTCAGACTCAGCTAAGCATGTTGAAACTTCATGGCGGTTGAACGACCGCGCCCTCGATGATGGATTACCAGATGGCGCATCAGAAAACACGGCCGAATTGCAAAAGTTCAAGATTAAGTATGAAGAAATACCATTCAAACTAGATGAAGCATGGACAAAACTTGAACACACAAAGGGCTTTTCGCTGCGTGGTGAGAAATGGTTCAGTACAGGCAAGGGAATCGTCTACCCAGCTGAACTAATGAAGCAAAACAAAGGCCTCTGGCCGAGAAACTATGACCCAACAACGGGGAAGCCGAAGCCATTCCCCGAAGCCGGCCGTGGCTCTGACGAGTTCAAATCTACCAGCCTATGGGAGCACGTCAACGGTCAGACCAAGTATACTACACGGTGGATGTCAATGACCAAAAGTGTCCACAAGAGCATTGAGTTTTCCGCCAACTGGGAAAATGGAAAGCCGAGCAAAGTACTGACTCAACCCGAGGGCCGTGACGGCCTGGATCTCAGCGTTATATGGAAAATACAAGATGCGCCTAATGTCGTCGACACGCATGGAAGTCTTGCAAATAAAGGCGCTAATGGGGAGTTTGTGTCAAATGAAAAATTCATACCGAGCGATTACCTTGACCAGGTTGAATATTCAGCATTTGAGGGCATTCCAACGGAGCAAATCAAAGGCTATTTCCGAACCGAGCTCATCCTTCGGAACCCAGGTCTTGCCGAGAAGATTGCAAGGGGAGAAGAACCTGAAGGGGTTTTTGTGAAAAACATCGATTACAACGACAAGTTTGATTCATTATCGCATGCTGGCGCCCGACCGGATCTCGCTGGATTCCCCCCCGGGGGGATTGGTCAGGGCACTATGAAAAAAGAAGGGTGGGAGAGACAGCCCTTTGAACTAGAGCCCTGGAGTAAATTTGACCAAGGCCCGCAGGGAGAAGCCGAGGGCCAGAAGATACAGCGGCGAGTCCAATCTCACAAAGATAGGGCCAGGGAATTCGAGGATAAAAGTGAAAGAGAAATTCTTGCCAGCGTCTGCAGCACAAATCTGCGCAAGAGAGCTGGATCCCTGTGCAATTCCGACACCTCTGCACCCGTGCCGGGAAACAATGAGCCTGAGCCGGGAAAGCCGACTGAAGAAGAAATAAAGCCAACCAATCCTAACGAAGAAGAGTTACCCAAAGCCATCGATGATGCTAAGGGAGTAGAGTTGACCCGGAAGACCTCAGATGACGTCTTCTCGGACCTCTTCAGCTCTCAAAAGATGGGCGAAAAAGTGGCGAAGTTAGGTGTAAAGGCGGGAGAAGCACGAACGCGGCTATCAGGCTACGAGCTTCTCACAGCAGAGTCGCCAAAATTGAAGCTTTCCGGAGTGAAGCTAGCTGGTGAGGGTGCTGGTGTTGCCCTTTGGGTGACGGGAATGGTTCAAGCCTTCACTTCGCATACAACGGGCCTGGAACGAGCCGCAGCCGTGACCGCCATCATCCCTTTTGTTGGCTGCGGATTCAGTGCATTGGCTGAGGCTGACTCCCAGGAGGGAGTCGATGTTATCGATAAAATGATGTGTATCTACGCTGACATCTTATTGCTGACTCCTCTTGCCCCCTTTAGCTTTGTCATCCAGGTCTTTAGGGGCATCATGTCCTTGTACAAGCCCAAAGCTTTGCCTAAAGCAGAGGACGTACAGGATAATCGCGACAAGAGATGGGCCAGGTTTCTTGATGATCGAGTATTTACATACTTTTACTCGGACGACTCGGTGTCCAACAACAGGGTGTTTCGGGACAAGTTGAACGGTACTCTTTTTGCTGACCACTTGGGTGTGGTGTCTGATGCCGCGGACTTTATTGCCATCGCAAATACAAGTGCCCGGGTTGCTTTACAGGCTCAGAATGCGGACAAGCCCAAAATCCAAGCCGGGGCTTTAGATGTCGCCAACCAGATTACAGCAGAGATTTCGCCCATGATTGTCCGCAGGCAACGCGAGTTTCTGCTCAAGCTACCACAACTGGTACTGCGTGACACGAAACTGTCCCTTCAGCCCATCGCCGAGCAGTTTAACAAGGAGCTTATCGAGCATATGACCTCTGAGTCCATGGTTAGGCAATATACGCCCTTGGTGCCTGCAATTGATGGTCAGCCATTAGGAGATGAGGAGCACCTCAAGGATCAAACCCGTGGCAGCCTACGCGCAATCGGCGACCATCTACAGAAGAACCCACCGCCCTTGCCTAAACTATTTGATATTGCCTACGTTCTCGGTCAGTCAAAGGGCATGCTAGATATCAACCCACTATCCCTGAGCCCCGGGGAGTTTATCAAGTCCCGGTCGCCAGACCTATCACAAGACGATGTTGACTTCTACGCACTTCACCACGCGCTACAAATCTCGCTATTACTCAGGGGTAAGCTCACTGAAGACAAGCTTTCCAAGCTCTGGCCGTCCGACGACGCAAATACCGTTCAACAACTACAGCTTCTTCTGGCTCTCAAATTTGGCAAGATTTACGATGAGCAAAAAGTTCTGTGGGTGAAATCCCAAAGTGGCGTGACGGGAAATTTTCTCGGTGAGAAGGAGGTCCGATGGAGTACGCACCCAAATATCCCTCCTCATGGGCGTGACGAGGAATCCATGGCCTATCTTGGCCTGATTCTTGACTTGAGTGAGGAGCGTATCAAGAGTATACCTCGGCACAAGGAGGTGATTGGATTCAAGGACTTGGGCACCGATGCGAAATTGATCACGGCCATGCTGGAGCACGCAAAGGAGCTTTATATCAAAAAGGTCGATGAGGAGACTGTGGCTATGCAGGACGACAAAGCCAACGAGGGCGAAAAGGCTAAGAGTGTCTAAGTAAAGAGTCATATGCCCAGAGCGGCAAGGGAATGACGAGCAGTTGAGTGATGAGCTATTTGACAGTGTAACTTCGTTTTATAGATTGGAATATAAACGGTATATAACTACCAGGTCCGATGCCAATGTGAGTCCTTGCTATAGGTGTAAGCAAAGCTGCTGCTGATGATCAATTGGAGTCTTTTCAGGCTGTTGAATTCGGGCTTCTTGGGCTGCTGCTGCTAGATATGAGCTTTTTTTTGCAGTTATTGGACTCGAGCCTTCCAAAATTACTAGACTTGAATTATTTCCCAGAGCTTTTTTCTTGCTATTTTCCCCTCTGGGTGCCCTCGGGGCGTGTAATTTAAAGGTCACTGGTCGACTGGTGGTCTAGTCATTCTCGCCGCTTTGCCTACCCTAGGGCAACTCGTCGGCATCAGGGTCGTGTATTAATCTTAATTCATCTAATAACAGCACTGAGTCTTTGGTCTAAAAGGTCCATGGTTTTCTCAAGGTCTAGATAGATCAAATAGCTCTATCAATACAACAAGTCATTGAGAGTCTCTGCCCTAGGTCCGGTGATGGCAGCCCTCGAGTATCCGTGTGACAGAAAGGGCTGCGCAGACTCTATATGCTGTATCATGAGCCGAGTGGGATTGGGATTGTCGTCAGTTCGATCCAAACAGACCCCGGTTGTAGATCAGAGCAGATTATGCCGACTCATTAATCCGTGATGTCTGATTCAGCCGAGTGGCTACCGTGGGGACGGCTAGTCAGAACTACTCCCTACGTGAAAAATCCGACCTCCGCTATCCGTTAGTTCTCCCAACTTAGACCCGGAGGTTATTCGTTACCCGTTGTCCGGGACCCGACGAACCCAAAATCCATGCGTCTAAAAGTCGGCTGGGTCGGTAGCGGTGAGCATGACATTTATTTGCTACCATCCAGCGGCCTCTCGGGTTGTTCCCGCATTGGAATAGCTTCAAGTGCTATTTGGTAGAGCCCTTCCACAACCAACCCTGCACCGCGCATTCCGTCTATTATATTATCGCTACATTAATACTGTAGCCCTGAAAACTATGTTCCTTATTCTTTTCTTTGTATGCTTCCTCTCTCTTTTCTTTTGCTTCTACTCATAACATGGGCTCTGCATAATGTGCTGGTGGATACAGGCTAGTCAGTCCGTGCTCTAAGACATTGCCCCAAACAGCACTGCCAAGATCAGCCGTGTAGCGGAAAATACCTGACTCAACAAGTCAAATTGGTAGTCAAATCAAGTGGGATATCCATTTGTGCCGCTAGGGTCGCCACGTCTGGTGATTTGCATGAACTAGGAGGTTGTGAAACCAACACACGAGTCGACATCTGGAGCGTTCGCAACCGGAACAAGGACAAGGGTCCTTTCCAATTACTAGCAAAAGTATTATCAAGCTAAAAGAGTGTCTTCATTTGAGCCGACTAGCATCGGATATAGTCATGACTTGATATACGTTTACCTGTCTGTATTTCCTCCGCGCCGTCGCAAACTTTTATCACATTTGAGTCTTCAAGTCGCTCATCACCACACAACATTCAATCCAAATCCAACAGCACCATTCGCCAGGCGTGAATAGCAACTCGAGCGACTATTCCAGGTTCCGAATTCTCAAACCCGCTCAGTATTGTGGCGCGTATGCTGTGTTGATTAGGCAGCATGGCCGACTTGATTCGCGACGCTCCCATCGGACAAATCATTCGTTGGATCACCAATAACCGCCGTCTACAATACCCCGAAGAGAAGCCCGGGTTTAAGCTCCCTACGAAATGGACGCAAAATCCATTCAATGACTTGGATTCCGGTTTATGCTCTCCAACCACGATCCGCAGCGGACCTTCGTCGCCTCGTCAACCCGGCTTCGACCACGGCGGCGACTACGAACTGGAGACGATTAGGTTTGACAGAAAAAAGTCCATCGGCTCACCTCGTGCGAGTGAATTCAACAATGAACTCAAAGATGACAGCAATTTGCAGGTGGTGGACTGGTATGGAAGCAATGACTCTGACAATCCTTACAATTGGTCCAATGGCAAGCGGTTCTTGATAACGCTCATTATTTGTCTGTATACCTTTGTTGTGTACATGTCATCTGCAATCTATACAAGTTCCACAGAAGGCGTCATGAAAGAATTCAAAGTCACCATAGTCGAGGCTACTCTAGGATTATCACTCTATGTACTCGGCTATGGCATCGGGCCATTGATCTTCTCACCACTCAGCGAAATACCATCCATTGGTCGAAATCCCGTCTACATTATTACCATGACGCTTTTTGTCATCATCTCTGTGCCCACAGCGTTCGCGTCGGATTTCCATACCCTCGTTGCGCTTCGATTTTTCCAGGGCTTTTTTGGCTCGCCCTGTCTAGCTTCGGGTGGTGCTTCGGTTGGCGACATCTACAGCATGGATGCACTGCCATACGCTATGCTGGCCTGGGTCTCTGCTTCCTATTGCGGTCGTGAGTAGCAATCTCCATGCAAACTGGCGTCTGATTGTACTGACGATATTGTACGTAGCGGCCCTGGGACCCCTTTTGAGTGGATTTTCTGTTCCCGCCATGCACTGGCGATGGTCCTTGTTCGAGACCATCTGGGCTTCGGTTCCTGTGCTGGTCCTCATGTTCCTCTTCCTCCCGGAAACAAGCAGTGAGGGTATCCTGTTTCGACGCGCCCAGCGACTTTCTAAACTAACCGGCAACCAATTCGTAATCCGGAGCCACATGGACAAGACACATGTCAGCCGCACTTCGGCCCTTGTCGGAGCCCTCATCAAGCCCATCGAGATTTCATTCAAAGATCCGGCCGTTCTGTTTGTACAGATCTATACCTCCATCATATATGGAATTTACTACTCATGCAAGTCCACCTACCGTCCGCATCCTACATTTCTCTGACCGTGAACTCGCAGTCTTCGAAGTCTTTCCACTAGTCTATCCCGTCTATTATGGCATGAGTCTGGGCCAAATGGGCCTCGTGTTCCTATGTGTTCTCATCGCTTGCATACTAGGCGTAATTGCCTATAGCATATGTCTCTACTTCTTGGGTCGCAGTGGCTTTGCCACACAAGAGAGACGCCTGCTTCCAGCACTAGGGTTCTGTTTTGGGCCTACAATCGGTCTTTTCATGTTTGCCTGGACGGCCAGACCTTCCATTCACTGGATTGCACCCACCATTGGAATTACCATATATGGAGCCAGTGTCTTTGTTGTTTTCCAATGTTTGTTCATCTACATTCCGCTTAGCTATCCCAATTATGCCGCCAGTCTTTTCGCCGCCAATGACTTTTTCCGCAGCGCATTGGCTTGTGCAAGCGTTTCGTTTGCACATCCCTTGTTCACCAACCTGGGTGTCGCCAGAGGTGTCAGCGTCTTGGGTGGACTGAGCTTGATTGGAATCGTGGGCATCTGGCTTCTTTATTGGTTCGGCGGAAGACTCCGTGCCATGAGCAAGTTTGCAGCCAAGACTTGATTTATCTAGACATGGGGGCAGGAAGCCTTGCAGTTTATATCTTGATCTCACAATGGGGACGTCTTGGTACCAAGTGACGGAATCTAACGCCATGACGTCGATACACGCTCATGTATAGAAGCATCAATAGACACAGCTCTCGGGGAGTATAGCTAGATGAGAATATGGCGTACATTTTAGCAAACTTATTCATCATCATGTGACATAAATTGAATTTTAACCATTAGTAATCCTTGGATTCAAAGTTCTCAATTGCATCGATGCTGGCAGAGGAAATGGCGATATCACAATCATCATACTTTAACAATTCGGTTTGTGGTTTTAATTTCGCGATAATAATAGTGTGTAAAGGAATATTCTTGGCACCTAGTTTACTAACCCAATCGCCTTACACGCTTCTAAGCGAAAAGTGCTTGACTAAAAAAAGAAATCAGACGAGTCAATCGGAATTTGAGTCAGCGTGAAACTCCAAGGGCAATGACGTGTCATGTCACCGGCTGCGTCCGAGAGCGAAGTATCGCACAACCGAGTCAGGTCTTCAAAACTACTCTGAAACTACGTTGTCGCTTGCTCCGACATCAAAGCACAACGTGGTGTATCCACTTGGGTAGTTTACTTAGTACGGGATTTTCAAAACATACCGGCGCTATTACATATGTCAAACTTGAACAGAGTCATGTAAAGACTAGTCTAGAACGTGGGAGTTGCAAGGGAATAATCGCGCTGGGAAAAAAACATATATAGATAGATTCAGTAGTGTATACGGGTTCCCTATACGACCTCTCGTTTCTTTGCCTTGGTAAATCCCTTTTACTTGCAGATTCCGGAAAATCATCGCCTTTAAATTCTGTATCTACGAATCTTGGTTTTGAGGCATATCACAATTCTCAGACACTACCAACTATGTGTGGTATTCTAGCAAGCTGTACTTGCCCCCAATTAATAAGGCACACAGTCGATTCCCAACCTAGTGAGCTTAACGGAGTAGCTGGCGTCGACAGACGACAGACACAAGACAGCGAGGACAGCCGAACAGCGACCAAAGCTGAGATTGAGTCTCTTTCAAAAAATCTGCAACATGGCATTAATGATATTCAGCATCGCGGTCCAGATGGATCGGGCGTTTGGATAAGCAAAAACGGACAGGTCGGTCTCGCACACTGTCGACTATCAATCAACGACCTCTCGACCAATGGATCGCAGCCATTACACAGCGATGACGGAGAAATACATGCAGTTGTCAACGGAGAGATATATGACCATGACCGCTTGAGGCGAGAGTGTGGTGACAAGTATGGATACAGGTTTTCCAGCGACAGTGACAGCGAGTTGGTCATTGCATTGTATAAAATTTATGGATGCCCTGGCCTATTTCAGCACCTTCGTGGCGAATTTGCATTTGTTCTCTATGATGATAGAGAAGGCTTTAAACGAACCATTGCGGGTCGAGATCGGTTCGGTATAAAGCCACTGCTCTGGACTACTGTGTCGGAACAGGTTCTCTTCGCATCCGAGGCAAAGGCATTCATGGCTATGGGCTGGGAGCCAGAATGGGACGTTCGCGGAATCTCGGACTGCGGTTGGTTGGTTGATGACAGGACAATCTTCAAAGGCGTGAAAAAGCTCATGCCCGGCCACTGGATGGAGGTGACTGACAAGCATGGCGTGCAAATCAACAAGTACTGGGATGCTGAGTATCCTGACAAAGTAAGTTTCATGCTTGCTATTATAAGTACAACTCTATTGTTTTAGGTACTGACCTTGAGGGGATAGACAGAGCCTGATGTCCGCAGTGTCGATGATATGGTGCTTGGAGTTCGTGAGCGACTTGTTGAGTCAGTTCGCCTTCGTTTACAGGCAGATGTGCCGGTAGGCATATACTTGTCGGGTGGCATTGATTCGTCTACGATTGCAGGCATCGCCGCAGATCTTGTAAAGAAACAGAATGTCCCAATTGGAAATGAAGAATCTAGACGCATTTCCTGCTTTAGTATTCGGTTCGGAGAGGAGTCGGAGTACGACGAAACAGGTGGGTTGTACCGGTCTATATCAAGCACAACAACTTCCCCATGCTAACCAAAGATATCAGCCATCGCTGACCGAACCGCCAAGTGGCTCGGCGTTGAGTGCTTCAAGCTGAACTTGGACGAGCAAGCACTTTCAGACAATTTTGCTGAGGCGGCTTACCACTGCGAGCACCACCATTTTGATCTCAATGCCGTGGCAAAATTCTGCCTGTCGGAATTCACACGCCAGCATGGCGTAAAGGCTGTCTTGACTGGCGAAGGCTCCGACGAACACTTCTGCGGATACCCCAGCTTTGCGACTGAGTTCCTTCGCGAGCCGGATTTGACAATGCTTAAATCTGCCCCGTCCGAGGATGTCGAGTTCCGAGAGGCACTTTGCAAAACTGCTCACGCGGAGACCAGTGCTACCTGGCGACCACAGGCCAGCCAGTCGGAAATCGCAGGAACTATGCTCGCTGATAACAATAGCACAATGCCCGACAGTCTCTTGGCATGGCAACCTCCAAAGCATGTGTACCAGGAATGGATACGTGAAGAGTACGGAGATGAGTGGGATAGCCGAAAGACCCTGATGGCGTCTCATTCAAACGACGTCCTTGAGAAACTAAGCAGCAAATGGCACCCAAGCAACTCTGCCATGTACCTGTGGAACAAGAGCATCTTAATAAACGTCATCTTGGCCTGTTTAGGCGACCGTGCAGAAATGGCGCACAGCATTGAGGGACGTACGCCATTTCTTGATCACCAACTCGCCGAATATGTCAACGCTTTGCCGCCAAGCATCAAGATCATGTACGCACCACCAGAAATCAACGGTGTAGCTAGCCGGCCTGCTGGGTCCGCTCTACAGCACGTTACAGAGAAATGGATTCTTCGTGAAGCCGCGCGTCCCTATATTACCGACGAGCTGTACAACCGCAAAAAGGTTACCTTTTGGGCGCCAACAAACTGGCCCAAGGGCGGCCCGTTGCACAAAATGTTCAGCAGTCTGCTGACGAGAGAAGCTGTTGAGAACCTAGGCTTCGTCGATTACGAAGTCATTGAAAGGGCATTAGATGCGGCTTTTGGGGAGAATACAGACGCGGCGTCGTTTCGCATTGTTTGTTATACCGCTGGCTGGGTAACCATCTCTAGGAAGTTTGGCGTTAGGACGGCCACAATGATGGAATTTGATTAAATGTCAGAGTATATATATATCCTCTATAGATAACTTGGCAATGGGATAACTGAACTCTTGACTCTTGGTACTCGCAATGCTGTGTCCGGTTTACGATTTGTTGCTGGCATTTTGAGCAAAGGTTCTATGGAATGTGGTACTGCCTCTTGTTCCATTCCCCAAGCTGGCGGATCTGACGACGTTATAGCACCATAGCAAATGTATCTTGACATAAACGAGTAAACTTGACCGCAAATAATATCTTAATACCGTAACTTGCGGCGAAACCTGATGCTCTTCGACAATGAATAGGCCCGGATTTGCCACTTGTGGACAGATAAAAAGTGAGATGGTTAGTTTTTAACTTGAAAGTAGAGATTACATTGGTCTAGGCATGTATCACTTAGTATATCCCCAGTCACTTGACGCGTATCGAGCCAGGGTTCAAACCGTGCCTACTCCACCGGCATCGGCCTTAGGTGGGCGATAAGTAGGTACTAGGTGTCCCTATCTACATTGTAACCACAGGCAGGCCTCTTTGTTTGGTAGCGTTTGATTGAAACCCATATTCCGCTTTGTCTTAACAATCTCGGGTCAATCATTACTTATTCTGGGCTAGCCTGCTCGCGACCCATGAGTGAGTAGAAGATAAGAATAGCCCGTGCTGAGCTACAGCTCGTAGGGGTGACAGAGTAGTGGTGGAGTTAATACATACATGACGAACCATATTCTTTTCCAGAGTATCCCAACATGTGCTGCCTTGTCTCTAATAGTACTTCTTGGACCTAGAATTTGGTAGCCAAGAAAACATTGTTCATCCCGAGTGATGAAGACGGGCACAAAGGAAATACATACGGAACTGCCGAGCCTTGCCGTATAAGCAGTCACAGGCATACTTGTCTCAATGCAATCGAAAAGGAACTCGCCTTGATAACACTTCTACTAGCCGAAATTCATTTACCACGCGATTTACATTTGTTTGTGAATAAATACCCTGCATGATCATAGCCTAACAGGAGACGCATCCTGCCTCCTCGTCGGGGGCTTCGGGGGTATTGGAAGAAGGCTGGCGCTTTGAATGCACTGCCGCGGAGCGAGGAACTTCGTATTCCTATCGAAATTAAGACCAATCGATCCTAGGGTCCGAGATGTCTGCGAAACGCTGAGATCTTCTGGTTACCGGATGGAAATTGCCATAAGCGATGCAGCTGACACGGAATTTGTTAACAACGCCATGGACAAGGGTCGACACAATGCCTTCCGTCAAGGGATGCGTCCAATGTTCCATGGTGCTACTCGTATGCAATGTTACTGTCTCCTCGGGTTATTGTAAATGTTTTTCTGACGTAATTTCGGATTCCATAATATGCAACATACCACACAGCCAATTATGGCCGCCATTAGACCCGTGGTACAAGGAACAATCAATATGGACAATAATATTCGCAAAGGTTCAGACTACTTCGTCTTGCTTTCATCCTCTTAGGCTATTATCAGGAACCGTAGGCAAGCCAATTATGCTGCCGTAAACGTATTCTTGAGTACGTTTGCGAGACAGTTGACCTCACAAGGGCGGCCGACGACATCTACCACATGTCTCGGAAGTGTTCTTTTATTTGGCTGGGCTGCTGAAAACCAAGACCGACATCCGTTGTTCTTGCATACGGAACCATAACAGAAGACCGCCTCCTTCCTACCCTAGAGTACCTTGTGGATTCGCGACAGGCGCTGCCGAGAACAGTGACAACTGTTAGCACAAAGAACACCTTGGACGAGCCTACGATTGATTCATGGCTCGCGGAGAAGGTTGTTGTAGGAAGCAGCCTAGGGAAAGAATCCATCACACCCCCGCGAGCATCGCCATTGCATCGAGTACTCAACTGGCGCAAAACGACGTGTATCTTTTTGCAGATTGATTAAAGATATGCCAATAGATGTAGCAATGAAATTTGCAGGACCTTGCTTCTAGCATTAGTTCATCCATCCCACGTAATCTATTTTTATCTAGACTGATGTGAATTTCTCGGAGCGCAGTTCCGGACGAGTCGTCCCCTTCTATCATGGCCTCATATGACTCGCTAGATGGAATAAAGTTTTGGTAGTCCACAATTGCGTCTGGTATGCCCTATCTGGCGTCTGCATCATACGACGCAGGAAAGGATGCATGGCCGGGGCCCCCAGCAAGCGACCCCGACTACGTGGAATATTATTAAAAGCCGAGCATATTGTAGGGCCTGGCTTTTGCAACGTCGAGTGGGTTCTTGGTAATACCACGGCTTTTCGTATCGTTTCACGTGTAATAAGCCCTGGAGTTTCGGAAGTTCCAGCATGTACAGTTGAACTCTTGAATTAATTTTCATGCGTGACCTGGTAAAATGACAAATAAGTGGTAAGAACAGGTTTTCGGGGTAAGAGAATAAAACCTTCTAAGATTTTTATAATATTTCTTAATATATTAAGATTTTTATTGCAATTCTTACACTTTCTTTTACTATATTATGCCCTACGAATAACTCCCCGGCCAGGTGACGCGTGAAGAACAATTCAAGGGTTAAGCTCGACGGGCTTCATAGCCAAGACAAGTATGTTTGAAGGGGGTGGGCTCATGCACAATAGCCGAATAAAGCTTGGCATGAACCGATTAGATCAGCGTTATTAAGCTATCAGGCGCCAATATTAGTTTATTTCTCTGCATTAACTTGGCTGATCAACTTTCGTTCCCGAAAGCTTATCTAGTAGGCCAGCCGCGTCGGTGAAATTGCATTATGCGCTCGCATCTTGGCACGAAACGAGTGGATTTGCAAGCGCATAGGCTGGGGGCCAAGTTTTAGTTTATTCGATGAATGATATCCAAGAACTCTACTTTGGGAAGGTGTAAGTGCACTATATACTCTGAATGCTAGATTAGAGCGTTCTCATTCTGCTATATAGTGAAGGACCTGGTATTATAGCTTATTTGAACATATTTCCGCATTCCCGACAAGCTGGTAACGGTATCCACGCGCACATTGGGTTAACGAGCCTCATTGCTCCACAGAGGACCCCTATGGCCTGCATGATTAATATCAAACCCGCTCGTATGGTTCTGGCCCACGGGGGTGGCGTGTTCACGATCGTATAATAAGCGACACGAAACTATGTATATTATTAGATGACGTACCTAGGCATTGCGTCTATATGCCAAAGTAAACCAATGCAAGTTAGTGTCTACTTGTTACTGGGTAAGTGCATTCTGCTAAAGACCGTCACAAGCGATGCAGTCTTGGAGCTGCATTCTCTCATCATCCTTGAAGCCAAGTCAGACCGAGTCAGAACGCATATTTTCATGAAGCCCCTACAGCCCGGTTGGGCCGAGAGACCCCCGGAACTGATGCACTTGGTCCGAACCTACGCATTGCGCAAACAACGGAGATAACTGCCATAACTTGATTCCCAAGCAGCGTGATAGAGCACATGCCAACCCAGTCGCCAGGGCCAGCAAGCGGCGCCGCGAGGATAAGGGAAAAAATGACCCCCTGAGCGTGAAGTGCATGAACAGCTGACGTCAGGCTTCTTGGACTTGTCATGCAAAACGTACGCGGCGACTTTGCAAATGTCTGTTGTTTGTACACGGGCAATGGTATATAAAGCTACGGCAGCTCCTGGAGGAACGGACACTCATCAAGGACATCATTCCATCATCCATTCATTCAATCGTTCTACCATTCACTTATTCACATATTCAATCTTTGACAACCATGAAGCTTTCGATTAGACTCGTCTCCTTGCTGGCCGGAGTGGCCACGGGCAGTCCCGCCAACGTGGACAAGCGGCAGGAGAAAGAGGGCGCAGAAGCTCTCAAAGCATACTGCGGCGAAGGTGGATTTGAAGCTGGCACTGTTACCGAAAAACAAGACGGTTACGAAAGGTTTACGGGAACATGTGTCAAGAAAGATGGCTCTAACGCAGAGAAATTTTCTGTGCAACTTGGTGTACAGTTTTGCCAGAAGCTAAACCGAAGATTCCGAGGATCCGGAGGTCCTTATCATCAGGGTGACTACGTGGTGAGTTCAACCCCGTTGTGGAGTGCAAAGATTGGCTTGTACATGTTGGCAGAGTGCTAATATACCTGATAACGGTAGGTTATTTGTGGGCCGAAGGAGGACGTCAAACAGCCAGACGAGACCAATGGTCGGGTTCTTCTGAATCAAATCATAGCTGATTCACAAGGCGACCCCGAGAAAATCAAAATCTTTCTCGAGGGGCTGTCGAGAGATGCACCGGCGACACTCACCAGCCTACGCAATGCCCTTAAAGCCCCTGCTTCCACCACCCCGGGCGGCCTTGGTGGAGGGGCGGGAGCTGGAGCAGGACTTCTGGCAACCATCTATGATTTTATCACGGTCAATGCTGCAGAAGGTGGACTAATTGGCCCCGAAACCACGGTTGGTCAATGGCTACGAACCAACCCGATTTATGGGAGGGCGGGAACGCAGCCATCTCCCTTCGGCTTTGACGCGTGTTGTGCTACAGTTACGCTGCCTCCCACGCAGCTCTGCGTGCCATTCAAGGATGAGAGCCGATGGTATTGGCGTGAGGATGTGAAGCGATGCCGATCTTGGCACGACCGCCAAAAATGCGACGCATCCTACGCCTATGACGCCGCTACCGAGGCTGGCAAGGAACAGCTACGAGTCTGCCAAGAGGAGGGCAACAAAGACGAGGCGAGCTGTGTCCGTCCCAAGTTGGCCTGCCAGAGCTTCGACGACAAGACCCAACAATTCAAGTTTGAGTACTGCATGGCCGACGACAATTCATCCCGGGAGGTATGCAAGGCAAACGGCTGGGTCGCCGACTCGGGCCGGGACAAGACCCCGGACGAGGTTGCGGCCGACAAGGAAGCGCAGAAGAAACAGGAGGAGGCCAATTGCGTTAGCCCCCGCTGGGTCTGCAGGAATATCAAGGGAGACTTTGTGACTTGCATCGATGGCAGCGAGCAATCTCAGACGGAATGCAAGAGTAACCAGTGGTTCCCAGAGCCCGCGCCGAAGCGCAGCGACAAGCAAGCCTAATTGGGGCAAGCACCGTAAACTCTTTGTTTATTTTCCTGCTTGTATGTTTGTCTCATCTTTGTTCTTCTATTTGTATTGTCTCTTGTCCTTGGCTCTCTTGTTTCTCTTGTATTTATAGGTCTCGATAGACAATCTAAGACATCTGGTTTCGATACGTTATAGACTTTACTTGTAGCCAGGTTAACGTCGTTGCTAGCGACAACATATCATAAAGCGTGGTAAGGGTAGAGGCTTGGAGCAACAACCCTATTTATACAAGAAGTCGGTGAGCTAAAAGTATAAGCAAGGTCTAGTGTAACTTGTATTATTTTTATACAGCTTCTTAAAATCAGGGATTACTTTCAATACACGGTTGCCTCTGCGAATATAATGCGAGGCTGTTTTCCCGGTTTAAGAGCATAAGCAAGGTCTACTATAACTTGTCAAAGCAATCATTCACAGAGTCTAAGTTTTGGACTCGAGCTTCCCAGGTTCTAAAGTGGAGCTGTTTCCTCACAAGTATAGCGCTTTTCATCGTACACGCTGATTTTTAGTTACTGCGGATTCCTTTCGTCTCAAATATAGCCTTTAAGTGCCTCCTCTGAACTACCGCTTCCAGTTTGTAAGGATTCAAGGACATTCGACGGTCGCCTTGGTCTCGACTGGAGGGGAACGTCCTGTCAGCCAACAATATTAGTAATCTATCATCGCTAGTGGCACATACACCCTGAGAACGTAGTACCTTCCAAACTTCTTGCAATCCGGCACAGCGAACGTAGAGCACGCCTGGGCCTTCAACAGCATCAACAACCATGTGTTGGATCTTCTTCCAAATGTCATCACCTTTCAACACGGCCCAGGGCTTGGTTTCGTATTTCTTCATCAGCTCGTGGCAAACGGCAGTGGCCCTGGCTTGTTTAATAGCATGTCCGTCGTCGCCAAAAGATTGTAGTCGAACTCCGATATCTGAGCACCACGAATTCATGTTAGTTCGCGTTTTGACTTGGCCATGGTGTGAACACTCACCTCGGACTGAAGTCATCGATCCATGTTGCAATTTTGGTGTGTAGTTGACAATAGACTCAACGGAGAAAGCAGGACTAGCTTGTGCCACGTACTGCAGCAAGTCCATTCTGATTTTCCACTCCAGCATTCGGGCTTTAGTGCATAAGCTGATCCAATCTTGGCTATTGATCGTTAGATATATGAGGGAAGAATTTATGTGATGCCTAAAAAAGCCCATGTTAGCATGCTGCAGTGGTTTTGAGTTTTCCGAGAGCTCACATCAAAGAAAAGTCATATTTGACATGCTGGGGTGGATGAATGGCAGCCCCAGAACCTATGTAGATGATAGCATGCATCATTTCTGCCGTTCTTTCTTCCAGCTTGCTGGGGTTAACGGAGACGCGCTCAAGGATTTTGAGCATGGGCTCTCTGGCACGCTTAAGAACGCCGGCTTGAATCTTGTCGGCTCCGTCATCAATCTCTACTGCGACTGATAAGTCATGGTTTGACCGGATGTCGTGGTAAATTGATAGAAGCGGCTGTTCCTGGGATTGTGGTGATGGAACGCGTCCACGGCGCTCGCTTGGGAGTAGAAGTTGGTCTAAACCTTCGAGCCGGTGAACGCAAGTCTCGGCCAGAGCTTCTGCAACTACCGCTGGTTGCTTCTACTCTAGTCCGTACATCAACTGGATCAATGGGTGCAATACACCAGCATGTAAACGCACTAGTATATCATCGGCGGCGGCATCCCCCTTGAAGAGGTACTCATTCACGACAGACTCGTATCCTTTGGTCCTGATAACACTTTGAAAATAGGCCAAAAAGTCGGGGTAGTACTGCTCTTGCCCTAAATACTTGGTCGAGTTGCTCCAAGATGCCCTAAGATCGGCTGCCACATCGTCGTGAGGAGGTTGGGTAGAGCGTTGCAATGGATGCCGCATATCGTAAGCTTTTCTCAGTTGAGAAACACTAGCGCCAGTACCGTAGAGAGCGAGAATATGATGCAACATCTGATGCCATGTGTCAGCATACCAACTGGCTGTCTCCAGGGATACTGCTTCAACTCACGTGGTCATGAAACCCCTTGTTGTTCAAGAATACATGATGTCCCTAAATGCATATTAATTCAACGTCTGATTGCCCCGAGCCATATCCACAAGTTTCTTACCTCAAGGTCCTTCTGAAGCAATTCACTCGCTGCTTGGGCTGCTTCCTCACTCTGTTGAATATTCCACAATCCAGTGTTTTCTGGAGTGATGACGAGTTTTGTTGATGTCGACATCTTTGTAAAGATGCACACTAAACAGCGAGGCGCAGAACAAGCGTTGTGAAAAATATGAGAAACAGAAGTTGCGTTTTGAATAGTAGATGCTCTACACGAACGCGTCTATGATGCGGATAACTGGGTTCTGCCGTGATGGAAAGTTCGCTACTGAGGTGTGGGCGGTCTCTCCCTTTTATGGTCTCAATGTATCGATCCCTCATGGAAAAAATTATACCCACGTCAGAGCAACCTTGGAACATCCAGGCTATTGGACTAACCAAGTTGACTTGGAACTATTTTAACCGCTTTCGGGTTCGACTTTGGGTCTGAGGAGATGCTCCTCGTCCAACGCTTGGCCCTGGTGCGTATCACCAAGGTGGGTTGAACCAGACTCTTGGATGACGCAAATTCACACCGTGGGGTGTAGCTGTACCAGCGAAGGACTTGACAAGACATGGAACAACAAGGCACAGCTGGGGCTACTATATCCACAACGCGGCATCGTAAAGAGCAACTCCACGTCTTGCCCTAATTTTTGGTCATGTTTTGACATCAAATTGGACAATGCGCGATTGGCCGTCAGGTCGATTTTGCCAATTGGTGACGAATAGTGGTACCGGGTACATGTACTCCTGAGCTAACGCGATGGCCCACATCCGCCCACCACACGGACATGGGAGCTTCGGGATGGACCAAGCCAAAATGACGTGCTTGAGTATGAAAATACAGGAAGAAAGGCAGCCAGATGAATTAGTAAGTAGGAAATATTTGTAGACGTTGTCAAATCCAGCGAGCTCTGCCGTTCGCCGCTCTTCGTTTACATGAGAAGTGTATACTACTCTTAAACCGTCGACGTTGATTATCGTACTCGGCAGGAGTTGGCGTCTATTCAGGGGAAACTTGACAATCATCGTCCACTCCGCGCGGAAGGGGAACTTCTAAGTGAGATTTCTTTATCAAATATTTGAGCGAGCGTTCCGAATCTTCGGCCCTTAGTTTCCAGAGTTTGGATTCTTCCACGAACCAACATGTATCCGCCTTCTTAAAAAGAACAAAGTGCCTCACATGTATCCTATCTTGAAGAACCATGCAGGTCCATGTGGGCTTGTTTCTAACTCGATTCGATGCTCGGTGGTGGGAAATGCCATGGTTCTTCCTCTTCTTTTAGTAAGAAAAAATATTCCGTCGCCTAAGAGCAAAGATGAGTTTACATTGAAGTTAAACCAAAAGTCAGACCGGGTGCATCTCGACATAGTAGACTCGGAAAATCACCACCGCCAACCAACAAATGCATCTTGTTTGATATATACAGTTCGAGCGAGTTGAGCATCCAGGCTGTGTATATATAGCAAATTATATCGCCTTGGATTTCTGCGGGCGGTCATGTAGACCGTGTCTATTAGCACTTCACGTAGACTAGAGAAATTGTGTACTTGAGTGAATAGTGGACGACAAATGAAGCCCGGGCTAGTAATACTGTGAAGGCTGCAAGAAAATTTGGACCACAGAGCAAGAGCTACCAGCTCCCAGACAAGTAAGAGGATGAAGGTCAAGAACTGGGTGAGTTTAACCGCTGGAAGCAGAAAATGGATAGTATAGTGAGTAAGGTTAAGGACGAATTCCACCACTTGACTCAATGTAAGTAATTTGAAGCGGTTTATGGGCTGGGTTTTGGCGATGCGTATTCGGGCTCTTAAGTTGGGATTGGACGACAAACAGCCTCACAGTAGTGGCTTTTTTGCACCGGACATCTATTGTCAGAAGACGATATGTAATACGCGTCCGTGCTAGTATGATTTTCAAATTACGAAATCTATTTTACACCTTTCCCATTTCCGGTCCAGCTACCATGACTTGTGGAGATAACCTAGTCGGGTGGTAGAGTACTATCTTTATACCAGTAGGTAAACCACAAATCACATTGCTATAAGAAGAACTCGCCCTCGAGAACAGGCTCGAATTTAATACTTATTCACTGTTCGGCGTTAATCTAACTCTAAAATGCAGAGTCGGCTATAGTAATAGTGGCGTTGGAGGTGCAACCTGACAGAGGAGACAAAGTCTCCCCGCCCAAGAACACAAGGAAGATACAAGCATTAACAAATGCAGCACGACTTTCATTTTTGGCCTAAATAACGGATCACGAGTTCACAATCATTGTAGTAATTCGAGTGGGCGCCGGGGCATTGCGAAATCGAACAACCCCCCGGGGTCGTTTCCCACATCAATTGATGCGACCCATGTCACGCCCCGCAAGCTCCATGTCCCAGACTTTAGACGGCAACCTCGCCAACAGCGACCGCAAACAGCGAACAGCGAACAGCGAACAGCGACAGCGAAGAGCGAACAGCGACAGCGAATGTGGAGCAGGTCAATGCAACACCGTGCCCTGCCCCACCCAAGCTCGCACCACAGCCCCGCGATTGGCTGTTGATTGCCGACGGCGTATCCCGACCGCATTAAGACATAGCATCTTACAAAGCTTAAATCTAGCATTTACATTCAATGTTAGGTGGGACTGGTTAGAGGGCGTTTAGCGGAGTATTATACCAAGTCTTTGCGACTTTGTTTATAGAGGCATTATCTAATACTACCAGTCAAGGGTAAGTAGGTAACTACACGTAGTAAATATGAGAATAAAAGTCAGGGTATTTAGGAATAAATGTATATAAGTATAAAAATTAAGTGGACAGGTAGGACCAGATATTAGCTATTCCGAAATACGAAAGCCGAGGTGTAAAAGCCGAGGTGCGAAGCCTAATACTTACGCAATTTCACCCCCAGGTCTGACGAAAAAAATTATTTTAACCTCCAAGATCACCCACCTAATTGCTAAAGGGCCGCGTGCGCTATCATTTTGCATTATAATATCAGTCGTTCCATTCAATCTAAAGTGCTCTTGTCCAGAAAGACAGCCCAGGCTATAGCCACGCTTTTGACTTGAAGGCCATTCAAGTGCCGCTTTACACCGCAGCAGTGGAAATGACAAAGGCAGATCTCACGCTCTCCTACACCGACGGACGGCCGCCCACGATCGGCATCAAGGCCGTCAACGAGGTGCTGCGCACTGTGGGCGTCCACGCCAGCCGGACTCCCTCTCCCCCTGAGGCTCGCCCAATCCTGGAAGCGTCCAAGACCCGGGCCCTTTCGGAGGACGAGCAGGCCCAGCTGATCTCCATGTTCAGCCTGCACCGCAGCGACCTGCTGGCACAAATTCAGCTTGCCGGCCGCACGCCCGAGGTTCATGACGGCGGCCACCTGAACACCTCGGAGCACGGAGTCGCTCCGTACCCCAAGGTCTACGACATGCAGGCCATGGACCAAGACGCCAAGCACTTGGTGCAGGCGCGCTTCGGCCGCCTCCACGTCAACACCACCGACAAAGGCGTTGGCATCGACGAGGTCATGACTGTGGTGTCGGGCGGCCCGATGACGTGGTTCTACCAGCTCCCCGACGGCGTGGTCGTCAAGCTCTCGGTGCCGGTTGTGGAGACGGGCGGCCCGGCCTGGCGCCTCAGCTACCCCGGCAAGCGCCCCCATGGTGCCTTCCTGGACGCCGAGCACGGCCTCATCGTCGCGTACGCCCACGGCCCCGAGAAGTTCGTCATGCGCTACGAGGCCCCGGGCGCCCAAGGCCCCGAGGCTCTGGCGACTAATCCGTGGATCGACTTTGGCGGCGACGCGCCCCGGATGCTGGACGACGTGACCATGGGCTGACCGCGTATGAGTTGAACAGGCCGGCCAGGGCCAGGCAGGACAGCCAGAACACAGATCAACCCAGGTGGCCTGAGATTCTATAATCGGGGGCTCTACTATTTTGCTTCGTAAACGTATCTTAGAATGTGAAATAGGCGGTAATGGACGGCATTTTATTCCTGTTTTCTTTCCGTATTATTTCACTTTATAAAATACCAACTATTTGACCTTTTATTTTAAATAAAAACTAGTTATATGCTCAGAGGCAATTACAGCCCAGCCGGTGATGCCACTAATACCCATCTTTCGCAATTGGCCAAGGGAAACGAGGTTCGCCGCCAAATCTTCGTAGATTGCTATATTATATAGTCCTAGAATATCGAGACCTCTTTGTCCTTAAACCCGGAAATTTACGTTGCTATATTCTTAGATATAGACAAAATAGTCTATAGTAGTAAAAAGTTCGCCTGCCAATACTGTGTAAATGTTATTAAACATATATAGACTGATGTCGTTAAAAATCGGTATAGATGATGCCGAGTCCAGAAGCCCTGCGTTCTTTAGAGGGTACTGCAGTACAGCAAATGCGGCATAGTGTGCGCGACCGGTCAAGAACGCAGCTGCAGTGTCGCTTGTAAGTCGATACTCGATCCCAGCTTTGATGGTTTGTTTCGCTTGGAAATATTCTAGGGTAATATTCTTGTTCATATAGAAACACTTGGCAATATCACGGCCTTGGCTGCGTTTGCTTACATCCTTTAGCCAATCTGCTGCATGAGCGACATCGGCCACATCTCGAACCTTGGTATGGGCAAATGCCTCTGTCTAATGTTTGATCCAAGCCTCAAAATCTTGTCGTGTCGGGAAAGCCGCTTGCGGCCTGGTCTCCTCGTATAGTCATCTGGACTAACCAATTGACCAAGTATAACGAATAACTAATTGAAGTGGAATAAAGCAATGCCCCTAGGCTCCGTGTCTAGTGTCATATCATTACTGCTAATCCTGTTTATCCGATATCGTATAAGGACAGTGTGGTATCCCGATATCAGGTTAATTTACCCTATCGGCTATGATACCAGGACAGCCAAGCCTGGGTTAGACGGACCAGATGGGCAGTCTGAAGCTTTCAGAGTAACCGATTAGACTATTTAAAGCGATGCTGAGAATTGACCGTACATTTACTTATATTCCAAAACGGTTTCTTCTGTTATCTACAGACTTCTATGCCAGTCATCGAAATTACTTTCATTGGGATTTGTGCTTGCATCTCCGTTGATTATTCCTGTGGCAGTCTCCTGAGTCGGCATTGGAGGAAAGCTAGGCCATAACCACGGCTGCGTGTCATGATGGAACTCGTCAGAGGACATGTTCTCCCCAGAAGCTAGTGATATCTGTTTAGCATGTAACGAGATAAGTGGATTGGAGACCACTCTTGTATCCGGGATGCTGGCGATCCCGGCCAGTGGCTCGAGTGGAACATCACTGGCAGTAGAAGCAGAAGGAGCCACATTGCTGTTTGTGTCCAAGAATGTAAGCTTGCTGGTGGTCCCCAAGTCGTATAGCCATTGTTCGGGCGGATTGAGGCTCAGAGAATGGGTAGCATCCTGAAACTGCAACTGATCCCCCCATGGGGCTGACGAAACGGCAGCTTCCGGCTGCCATGTAGCCATAGCGGGTAGCTCAGTCCAGGGCGTGGGGTTTGTGGCTGAAGGATAACAAGGTTCAGAGCCTTCTTGCTGGACCAATTTTCGCCAGCGGTTGTCTATCTGTTGTAACCTGGACTCAAGCCCGGGGGCAGAATCCAGCCATTTCGAAAA
The DNA here is from genome assembly GCA_000814955.1 of Metarhizium guizhouense ARSEF 977. Classification (NCBI taxonomy): domain Eukaryota; kingdom Fungi; phylum Ascomycota; class Sordariomycetes; order Hypocreales; family Clavicipitaceae; genus Metarhizium; species Metarhizium guizhouense. The sequence goes on from AZNH01000092.1 coordinate 71,545, forward strand.
CGCACTCATGCGATCCTGAACATCTGACTCATGGGCTGATATAGGGTTGGACCTAATACGTAGGATTTCAGCTTGTCGGTGACTCTCCAGCCTCGTGAAGAGTCGGTCTAGAGGCATGCGAATGCCGGCGGTATCGCCCGCAATAGTTGGATCCGGTTCAGCAGTGGAATTCACAGCTTGGCCGTCGTGGCGCAATAGGTTTACAGCTTCCCAGGCACGCTCGGACATTGCTGTCCACGGCCTTTGAGAAGTTTCCATGAGTACATATGCAACAGCATGGGACTGCCGGTAAGTTTGTATGATCCATCGCCATTGCCGGCAGCGCTCATCCGTCGACAGAATATGATAATATTCCATGATTTGAATCGCTGAAATGTATAATCGATCTCGCATATCTTTCGACAGTTCGGGACTGATGCCAGGGAAGAGGGCGGGGTGATATATGGCCAAGCATATCTTGGCCAGAATTAAGCGTGCAATGATGGCCGCCATCCAACCCAGTGAGTCCTCCTTAGAAGCTTGGTATCGCAGAAGCTTTCGCTCTACTCGATTTTTGACTTCAATCAGCATCTTTTCGCGCTCCTCCAAGTTCAGGCCGACGGTATCCGTGTCAGCTGGCCGTGGCTCGGTACTTGCGAAGTATAAGCGTCTAGAAACGGCGCATACCTCATACCTAACGAGACAAATAGAGCAATCTGATGGACCGTCTCTTGGCGTCGGCCCTTCCTTCTTTTCCGGGCTGATATCAGTGTCGTTAATGTTTAATGGCAACATGGTGTCAAATGAAGAGTTGCTTATGATGAGAGCCGTTCCTGCCTCCTCTGCAGATCTCAAGTCTAGAGTGCAAATTGCCCACCATAGGCGACGCCTCATCTCAACTTCAAATGGAGCAAGTGCAAATTTGGTCCCATCACGGTGGATTCCTAGTCCTTGAGCCATCCTTATGACAAGGCTTACTGCAGTCCAGCAAAATCTCGTATTATCTTGCCGCCGCACGAGGGTGAGAAATATGGTAAACGCCTGCACAAGCGTTATGTCGAGAATATTGAGAAAATCGGCTCCGACAAGTGCTTGCTCTAAAGCGAACCTGTACTTGCGTAGAAGGTGTGGCTTGGATGACTTGAAATTCGATTGCACCTAGTCATAATGCAAATATTAAGCGTCTGACGGCATTATTTGACGTATTACTTTTGAGTTGCTCACCTCTTCATCCTCTAGTGACGCTATGGCAGCGTGGTAGACTGCGAATAGAAGAGCTTCGCTCCCCGGTTTCAGACTACTAGGACTCCTCCTTGCTCTGCGTATTAATTTTTCCATGGAGGGTACATGCAAGATTTTGAGAATAGGGTCAATGTTCGCTCGATAAGCCTTCCATAAAATGGATATCTCTGTTTCGCTAGGGTGTAGTGCTTGTAGATCCACGTCCATGGACCCGAATCCGAAGGGAATGCTATGGCGATCCGGGGCTACACACGAGGCCTGCCTCTGAGATTCGCTGGAGGAAGCGTTATCCCGACAGTCATCAGGAACATTATTTGAGAAATACATATCGGTATGAAGATGCTTAAGCTGTCATATATTGGTCAAACACATAACTATATTTGCAAGGATGGGTGCCTTTGTCTTTACCTCGTCATTCAATTTGGACCAGAAAGCGCTGCTAATGTATTGTCCAGTGCTTCCATTGTCGTGGACAACTAAACGTCCAAACTGGTCGGCTAAATCAACCGGCAGCATCGCATTTTGTATTTCTATCAACCCCGCGTCTGTTCGGCCACGTTCTGGTCCTACATCTTCGTTCCAAGCTGCCTCGCCTTCAGTGCTATTCGATTCTTGCCAACTGGCCACGCCCGTCCTATTGGTCGGATCAGGGTCGGTAACTTTCGAAGACACGTAACCGCTGGAGGGTCGTGGGCCGCAAGTTTCCCTGTTGACTTCGACATGTCCACTGAGCTGGGTAACAATATTCTCGAGTTTCTGCAGACGACACTTCATGAGTTCCATCTCTGAAGCTCTATGGTTCAATTCGGTCGTGTCATGGTTCCCTTGTCTCGTCCGACGAGAAGCACGCTGCGGAGGCGGAAAGACGCATTGAATCTGAGCGCGGTCGCAGTTGGAGCAAGGCTGGAGCCTGTCACATCGAACTCTTCGACGGCGGCAGGTAACGCAACTGCGAGAATTAGGAAGCACAGAACTAGAATCGACCAATGAAGCAGCTTGGTCGGAGTGGACAGAGTTTGCAGGCTTGGGGATGTCAAAGGCGGTAAGGAATGCCGCCATTGAGTCGCGAGAGTTGGGCAAACTAGTGCCAGTGAGGAGGGCCTTTGGGTATTTGTCAGCCGAGACGGTATCGATTACTTTCGCACTGCGGACTGTCAAACAACCCGTTAGCAGCGGTGGTTGTAAAGACAATGGGATCAAGTTGAGAATTGTATGCAAGAGGTTGGAGAGTCGGAAGTTCTGGAGCGTATGTTGCCATATGGTGACTAGACACCATTCTGACCATCACGTAATCTTCGAGTGGAGCTGGGGAGTTTCACGAGTGTGAGATGGATAAACTACGCTCCGTTTTATGGGTACTCGTGGGACTCACCCTAGTACTTATTAGAAAACCTAATCTTTAAGAAGCTAAAAGGGCCAAGTTCAGATGATTTGGACCTGGCGGCGTAAACTTCTCATACCAGCACGACGACTTGCGGCTTATACAAACACTTGACCCGTAAGATACTGTACTTCTCACTCACCATTAGCTGGTGGGTTATATGGCGCATCGTACGTATACGGGTGTTTTGTTTTAGCTTGATCCTTTCCGTATAGTGAGGTGTAATAAGGGTCAAAAGTGAGTAAAGCAAAGCCCGGATCCTGCGGCGCAATCTTGGATGGCCAACATGGGTTGTCATTTAAGCCATCGTTTGGGAGTGGGTTTACCGTGTGTTCAAACTCCATATGCCATTGTGGTCTTTGGGTAACCGTGACCTCGGCTTTGGTGACGGTTCTAGAAGCGTCCTTGACAACGTTTTGCAGTTTAGCTGGCGCATTTCTGACTCGATTTATCAAGTCCATGTCTGAAATGGCCCCTACAGGTCCCTCAAAGCAAGCGCCCTGCCAAAGTTTCCCGGCCCCCTGGTTTTGTTTGGCTGGAAGGAAGCGGACGAGCTGCCCATTGCCCTGCGACTTGCCACCCCATTTCCAAGCGTCGCCTTGCTCATTCAGGAAATATGCTGGTGGATACTCGTCCCTGTCACATCCGGGCTCCTCTCGATGTGCTTTATCTTTCCACCCGGTACCGCCATGCTGTATTGACCAAGTCGCAGTCGCATCGCCGTCCTGTCGCCAGTTGGGTTTGGCAGCTTCCGGAGGGCAGGTAATGGTTGCCCATTGAGGGCTGACTCTCGTAGCAGAACTGTAATGGTAGCATGCCTGGGTGAATTTCATGGGGCATACTTTGACTACATCGGTGGGCTTGGCATTGACATGATAGTGTGCCGAGGTGATGACCAAGTTTTCCGTCATGGTCTTGTCTTGAACGCAGGATTGAAACTGGACGGTATTCTTGTAGCGGCCGAGTCGTCTGGTGGAATACCCATTCCTAATCTTGCAAGGTTTCGTCTTGTTATTCTGGTTGTTGCCTTTGTTGCCTTTGTTGCCACCCCCGTTGCCGCCGCCGCCGCCATTGTTGAGCGTGCGAGGTTTCTGTTGGTTGGTGGGATTACCGTCGTCACCCTTCTTTCCACTGCCTTTTTTTATCTTCTTGGGTGGATTAAAACCCGATACGCCGTCAGTAACAGCGTTTAGAATCTCAAATGCTTTCTTAATGTCATCTGGCACAAGATTGCTCTCGCCGCCGCATGGGCTAAGCCACCAATTAAAGGCCCCCGCGGGATCCTCTCCGTCTGGATAGATATAAGAGGCCATTTGAGCAGCAGTCATGGCCATATCTATTCATGTCAGTTCATCAACATCAAGCTCCCATTGCATCTGCTGGGGTTTCAAAAGGGGGGAAGGCCTACTTAAGCCAGCATCAATTACCCTGCCTACTCCAGGGATGAACTTTGCTCCGACATCAACGACCAGCTTCACCGCCGACATTAGCATAAAACACGCGGCCTATAAGCTTTCTGGTTAGTCAAGAGAACAAAGCCTGACCTCTCATGGCGCTTCGGCTCGGGTTGGAGGTGCGGCCGACTTTCGGGACAAGATGACGTACTGCAGCGATCATGGGCATGGCCTCAATGACAGACTCGGCGATGGTATTTATTAGCATGTCATCGCAGACGCATTTGCCTGGAGCTATGCGACTAGGGAAACCGCTGATTTCTATCCAAGGGATAGGCTTATCAAGTGGGAAAAGCCCCATGCAGCCGTAGTTGCTGACCCTGCCCTCGGCCTCGGCCTCTCTTAATTTCTCACCACATTGGCCCTTGCATTGATTGATCGAAGTCTGCCTGAGACTGCCCATTTCAAACACATGACAGTCTTTGTGAGCCGTGGCTCTCGTTTCATACAGGCTGTTAGATCCAGGTGTGATTTCATACAAGCCCTCGTCCTCGTCCTCGTCCTGCTGGGTGAGGCCGTCTGAACAAACCTCGCGTGGACAGTTGTCATATTTGCATGAAAACGCGCAAAGCCTGTTCATATCCAAGTGAAGCCAGTCCCAAGCCGACCCCTTGACGTCTCTCCTCTCGGCTGGCAGACCCTTGAGCTTTCCCTTTTCATCGCAAATGCACAAGGATGAGGGACAAAAACCATATTCACACGCAAACTCGCACATTTCGGCAGTTTCAAGGGTCATGTCGTGACCCGATATACAGCCTTGGCCCGATTTAGGCCGATCAGTGTTGGTCATGTCCTCCTCGGAGAATTCTTGCAAGTCGACAGCCCAGTCAATCGTCCCAGCGAAATTAAGCTTCCGCCAGTCTGTTCGCCGTGTGTCTTTCGTTGTCGGAGTCATATAGCCGACGTAGTCTCCATTGTAGAGCAAAACATCCGTGTTGGAGTCGCCATCGTGGAACGTCCTCACATTGCCTCCCGCGCTTATTATCTCTTTGATCTCAGAATAGGCCAGGTATCCTCTGGTTTTGGTACAGCGACCAGGAGTCGCAGTTGACTGTGTACGGGAACCTGTAAAGCCACACGTCGGGCCCCAGCAACCCTCCTTGGCCATGCGAAATGACCTGCCGTAACTAGCTTCACCAACGAAAATTTTGTTATTGGGGACCCCGGCTTTAGTGACTAAACCGAAATAAACAACAATCGGTTAGAAAAAAATAGAATCACGTGGTGGGAGACGCTGCTAACTTACTCATCACGAGCATGTTGTTGGTTTCAGTCAAATTTACTGCATTCGTTACCTGTTAGCAAACCACATCTTACTAGCTTCTTTTTACGTGCGAGTATTTACCATGACTTCGAATGCATCTACCAGATGGGCATTCGTCAAAGGCGTTGGGATTACCAGCATCCCACTGGCCATGCAAGTCGTATGTCATGTACACGATATAGTCAACAATAGAAGCAATCCGGTCGATAGGAAATGACTTCAAATACCAGTATGACGCAGGAGCTGCAATTGATACCGACTTTTCGCTTCCTATTCTGGCTTTTAATACGGTGAGAAATTTGAGGTAGTTGACTCCGTCGGATTTTTGGCCAATGGGCTGGCCCCCAACGTAGATATCCGGCGCCTGACATGGGTTAGTACAGAATAGTGGTTCAGTTGAATACATTTCGCTCTTGTGACTGGCCATGTTTCAACTTCGGAAGCCGGGCTGCGATAAGCAGGAGGCGAAGATAAGAGTACTCACACCAGGGTATTCCCAATCAATATCGACACCGTCGATGCCCTCATCCTTGACAAATTGCGCCAAGTTACTGGCAAAAACTTGTCTGTTGTTGATGATGGCATCTCGGATAATACCATACGTGGCCGGCTCTGTCGAGTATGCCCAACCGCCTAATGATAGAATGCGCTTTACATTTGGCAGTTTTTTGAAGTCCTCCCACTGGTCTTTACCATCCTTGATGACTGGTTTCCAAGTGACTGGATCGATATCAGCGAATCCCCAGTGAATATGTGTATATGAGCCATCAGTATTGGCATGCTTTGCCTTCAAATGAAGGCAGTCTCGCTTCGACACAAAGGCTTCATAGTAACCAATCCTCTGAAAGGCAGCAGGTGGACCAGAGTTGACCTTGATTTTCTTGCAGCAGTTAGACACGCAGGTGTTTTGGTAGCCCTTTTTCCTACTCCCCGGGCCGCCACCAAAAGGCCGGTGTACGTCACAATGGGCCGGGAAAACACCACAGAAGCCCCAGTTGCTGCAACAGGCCTTGAGCGGACATGGATTCAAGTCAGCAATAGATATGGACTTGTCTCTTGGGGGCTTGGTGCCTGGGACTAATGGTCCACATTGGGTGCCTTGCTGTGATGGCGGCATTGGTGCCGAGCCACCGCTTACACACATATTATAGCCCGCTAGCATGCCCTTACACTCGGTCCATGCCCATGTCTTACCCTTATTCCAGATTTCTAACTTCCTTATAGTCACTCCGTATAATTTTGCAATCTTATCGCATGTATCATTATCGCTGATGAGATGAACTGCGCAGGTACCATCTCTGCTCGGCGTAGGCGGCTCGGGTGTTGGCTCCTTGTACGGTTGCCCAGGTGAGAAACAAACATAGTCTCCTAGCATGAGACTAGAGCACAAGTTTGGCTTAGAATTATACCTGTGAAGGTCGGTACTAGAAATGCCGCACCAGGAAATGAGAGCTGCACAGCCATCTCCAGAGTTCACTCTGATATACCGACAACTATTCCGGGGTCTTAATGATTTGACATATTCCATTCCAGCGGACCTGCCCAGAAGTCCAGAGCTCATGGGCAATGTTTCATTGTTCCCCGTCAAGTTTCCTTTGGCAATCTGCCAAATATGAATTTCGGGTATAGATCCCGTTGGCCGTAGAATCTTGTTAGATAGAGCACAAATGCCCTTGCTCCACGCCAACACAGCTCTTTATACCGTAGCCAGATCTCCAGTTATATCAATAGATATACCAAAAGTCTCTTCCGCCTGCATCTCACTGCTGCAATACTCGCCAGTAGTATGGTTGGGCGCTTTTAGGTTCAATTATAAGCGATCGGCCATTGCATTCAGAGGGGACTCGGCTGTTTGTTTACCTAAGCCGAAACCAATGTAGATACCAGCAATCTTGTGATGATATCCAAAAATGAAACTTTCATCGCAGTTGTCCTTCTCTTGGAAGTAATTTCCCATGAGACGCAAGAGCTCAGCAGCCTGACGCCCATCTCCGGTTTCTTCGATATCCATAGTTGAAGCCATGCTTAGGATTCTCTTGCTGGGTTTACCTTTGGCGAAACAAGCAGGAGCAGTGTCCAGGCTGGAGCGAAAGAGATCATGGTCCTTCTTAGGGTTAGGCACATCGGTATTCATAGCAGAGGATGCCGTTTGTTCCCATTGCCATCCAGAGGTAGCTGAGCAACTGCGTATCAAGATATTTGATTTGGGATCATCCAGCAGCTGTCTGACAGACAACTGAAGTAGCATGAGACTTTAGCAACGTTGCAAACGTTTAACCGAGAGGTAAGTAATCCAACTGTGCGAGTTAGAGTAGGCTTTGCATGGAAGCGGACAATCGTGGTAGTCTGGGTCGTATGCGTCGATATCACCAAGGGTGAAGGATCGTCATCACCAACTGGCTCCGTGGCTGGCGTTCCATCGAGGTTGAGAGCTGCGTGCACAGCATTGATAATAAACACCAAGGTAAAGGCAATAGCTATATCCCGAGGAACTCGCATCTTGACTAGTTGCAGGATAATAATAGGACAGAAACAATGAGAGAAGGGAAGAAGAAAAGCCAAAGTCGAGACATCTATCACGATATTAGAATGCCATTTCCCTGCCAAGTAGTACTTTTATAAATTGTTTCTTGTCTTTCCACCTCTGCATATCATGAACTTCTGAACCTGCAAGGGGCCGGGCGTTCGGACCCAGGAATTGTTTATATTGTACAGTAAACCAGCGTTACAAGGATCCTATATCTTAACAATAGTCGCGTTATTACGACAATTCACGGTCATCTAAGGTTTTTCCCAAGTAAATCGTCAATAGTCGCGGTTCGCACGATATTGTAGGCATCAGGCTTAGTCACCATATAAATTGAGGCACGGGGCTTTTATCGTGATTTGGGCGGCATTGGGCCCTACCAACACCGTAATTTTACACATCAATTGATAGCCTTCAACGCGATTTTCCTGCGCGTGACAAGGTCAAAAAAAACTAATCCTTGTAAATGTACCTTTATATACTAAATCTAAGTAAAGGTACAAGCCCTATAATAGTTGAACCCTGACGATAGTCACCAAATATCGGTAATTTTGGCCTCACGAAGGTTATCGTTATAACGCTGGTTTACTGTACCATTTTTGTTTGAGACCCATATTGTGCAGTGTTGCCTAAATTAAATAATGCCATCTATATCTTATTGCAGGAGTTTGTCTATTTGCTATTATATATATAAGCACTATAATTTATATAACTTTATAAAATAATATATATATATTTAAGCTTTTATACTTTTATATATAATTTATATATAATTAAATAAAAATTATAATATTTATTAATTTTTATATTTTTTTATAAAAATATTATAATATATATAATTAAAAAACTTTATATAATAAAATAATTATAATAAATTTTTTTATTTTTTAATAATATTATTAAATTTATTAATATAATTAATTAAGCTTTTAAATAATATTATTAAAGTTATTTTTATTATTTTTTAATTATTAAAATAATTATATTTATTTTTTTTATTAATTATTATAATAATTCTATTATATTAATAAGTAAA